>SCLG01000524.1:0-23539 GCA_004367875.1 Oikopleura albicans | reverse complement strand
AATGAGCGTAAGGTGTTAAAGTGGTTTTCTATTACATACGTTCAAATCAAACAGATTACATCAAAACGATTTGTTACGTTTCTTTATTACACAAAGGAAAAGTTCAGAAAAAATTGGGAAAAAAAATTGTAGAAAATTGAAGCAAGTTACGATAAATGAAAATACACCACCTGCGCCGCGGCCGTTATGTTACCACAATAAAACCGAAAAAAACTGGTAACATAACGGAATTTTGGTAACATAATGGGTTAGGGCGTAGGCGGAAAACTTGAAAACAAAAATATAGTTTGGTAATTTAGGTGGGTTTGGTAAGATAATGGAATTTAGTCTTTTTTTTCTAGATCTCACAATTCTGGTAACATAACGTGGTAGGGCGTAGGCGATTGGTAACATAACGGCGTAGGGCGTGGGCGGAAACCGAAGTCTATTAAATCTCAAAAAGTGGTAACATAACGGAATTTTGGTAACATAACCGGTGGTAATATAACGGCGTAGGTGGTGTATACTGCGTTATCTTTGGCCGTTATCTTTCAAAACCAAATTGAAAAAAAAGATCGAAAATTCAAAGATAACGTTTTTACACATAAAGATATGCATTTCGTAAAAATAAATCGCCCAAAAAATTGAAACATAAGGGCGCACGTGGTTTATAGGCTATTTTCGATTCATATTCTCATTCCGTTCGCGTTTTTTGGTGATCAATAACAGCCGAAATGGGCTTAGAGATTGTACATGAAATAAAATGACAGTTATTGAGCTTTTAACTGCCGCCAGTATCGGTTTGTTCACAAAACCTTGGGTGATTAAAGTGAAAGCTCCGCCTGGCGTGCTCTATAGCGCCAAAAGGTGCCTCGTGATCTACGCCCCAAACTTCATCGACCTATCGTACGGTACACCACCAACCTGCTCAAATTATCAGTCAGTTTTTCCACCTACGCACTACTTGCATAAAGTAACAGTTCCGCCAACCTGCTTAAAGTTAACCCACAAATGAAACAAGAAGCTGTTAATATAAGGGGAACTGTTACTTCAAGCAGGTAAAGCGTAGGCAGCAAAACTGACTAAATTACTTTAATTATGCAGGTGGTATATGTAAGTTTCAGAAAATTCTGTTTTTAATCAGTTTTTGACCCTGAAATGTATTTCACTCCCAGCGCTATTATGATGTTAGCCGTTAACTTGCAGATGTCGTCGTCCGCTGCATTATCGTGTTAATTTTTTGACCCAATTTTTCATGAGTGCCTATTGTTTAGCACTGTGCTGTTATCTCGCGGATTTATGTAGCTTCTTATGTAGCCCCGCTTCGCGGGCCCATCCTGTAAATCAATAGGGTAATCGCATACTATGTAGCCGCGCTTCGCGGGTCTATCCAATAGGATAATCGCTTCGTGTTATTTCCGTTTACTCCCTTATCTTGTTGATTTGCAACATAACGGCGCAAGGGGTTGTAACTCAATGTAAGTATCCTCCTTAATGAAATGACCGTGGCTTTGAGACCGCCACTTAAACCCGCCATCACCAAAAAAGTGCTGACATAATAACTAAACGACTTAGCCAAATCTTGACAAAGTGGATCTCCCAGTACCGAAACTGAATAACTATTGCCATTATTTTTCCATAAACACTCATTTACCTTTTGTAAAGCACTTGTGGCGGTACAAAATTTTAATTAGCGAAGTTTTCCGTCAAAACTGACCAGTAGTGCAGCTTGATATTTTTTTCACAAAAGTAAACAATTATCTTTTAGATTAACCGTTAGAAGAACAGAGTACTTTTTCATTGCCTCTACTGTCTCTCGCTTTGTTTTTCTTGGTGAACCCTATTTTAAGTAATATTCAAAAACCACAACTTTTGCCGCAAAACTGTCCGTAAAAGTTTAAACAATCTTTGCAAACTAAAGTTTAAAACTTAGATTGACCTAAACAAGACGCTCAAATAATAACTAACACTTTTATAACAACGAAGCAGACGGTGAGATCTATAAGATAACAGCGCAGTGGGGATTCCTGAAAACTCGGCCCAAAATAAATATGCAAGATAATGGAGCGAACGGGAAAATCTGCAAAATAACCAGTAGCATCATATTTATATATTTTCGTATATTTTTGTATATTTGCATATAATTTCATATATTTTCATATATTTTCATATATTTTCAAATATTTTCATACATTTTCAAATATTTTTTTACATTTTCCTATATTTACATTTATTCTGACCAGATTATCTGGACACATTAGTGATTTTACTCCCTAAATGTTTTCATCTAGGGCCAAGATTCTAGGTTTAAGATTCTAGGCTTTAAAAGACTCTCAACAAACTCTGACTGTTTGAAATCATAAATTATGATTCATAATTCAAAGCAAAAATCGTTGCACAACATTATCGTGTGGTGGGCTAAGATTTCCATTTTTCTTTTTTTTTGAAAAAAAAAGCGCCAGACAAAAATTCCTTCCCCCACCGGTTAATTCCATTTTTTTTTGTATGTTTCTATCGCTTGGCTTAATTTACACTCGATAGTTGTATACCAAAAAATTATGTCTCGTTTTTTTTCTTTTTTTTTCAATTTGAGTGGAATTGCAAATCGCTTGTAAGGGACGTTGGAACGATTTTTCACTAGTTTTTGTGGTCAAGTCGTTGTATTTGAGGGTTCACGTGGCCTTATAATCACACACAAGCTTCAAACAGATGGAAGCTAACTGCCAACCACAAAGCAGCAATTTAACCATCCGGTACAATGTACTGAAAATTGCCGTTCAGATCAGACACGCACAAAATTCACAACCGTGCTTGGAAGTATGTTATTTTCTCCCTTTTCAAAGTGACATGTTTCTTTTTTAATTATGTACCAAAAATTTAGGACAAAAATAGTTTTGTGTAAAGACAACAGAAAGGGGCTTTGTTAATTGTTCAATTTCGTATTTCGAAAAGGCACCGTCATTTTCGGAAAAAAATTAGGATAAAAAATTAACACAGGGGCTTGCCAAATAAGGATCGATTTCGTGGTTCGAAAAACCGACCCTTATATGGCGACCCCACCCACGAACTCATAATGAGCGGATTTTATTGCTGTTACTTTCTCAAAGTTTCTGAAAGGTTAAAATTAGCCAGCCAAAATATTTTTCTGGAAAAAACGACCCTTATTTGGTGAAAACGACCCTTATTTGATGGGCCGTTTATTTGACGACCCCCTGTAAAACGTAATGAAAAAAAAAATGAGTCGATGAACGTTTTTTTTTTGCATTTTGTTTCCAAAAAGTTTTAGAAACGCTTGGCCGATTTTCATGAAACTCAACCGGTAGAATAAATTCATTTTTTCAATTTTTACATAACCAAACAAATAACACTTTTTTACAGTTAAGGCGTTTACTGTAAAGTCATTCTACGATGTGAAAAAGTAAAAACAAATTGGATAGATTCAAGATGTTTGTGTTTCACATATTCGTTTACAGAATTCTATGTGGTTCTATGTCATACCATTTTGTTTTGAATTTTTTGTCATAATGCATTTCATAATCGATAATTCTAAAAAACAAATTATTTATTTCGGATCGTTGATTTTTGTGTCAAAATTACAAATTTATTTTTTTTACTAATAGTAATAATTACAAACAATTTATTGGCGGGCGGGGTTTTTTCTGTTGTTGGAAACAAAAATCATGATAAACTGTTTCAAACGTTTTTGGCATTATTTCGGGATAAATTTGGATCAATTATGAAATATTGTGGTATACACCACTTTCCGGTATATCTCGCCCCTCTCAGCTGCCCATTTTATCGCTCGTTGCTTTAGCTGGCCACTTTTTTGCATATATTCCAGCTATGCTGCCTAAGCTCAAAGGGTTTATTCGGCCACCTGCGACTTTATCCAGCCAGTTTCGGAAGGTTGTATATCTTGTATCTTTGGATATATTTTGATATATTTTGATATATTTTGACATATTTTGACATATTTTGACATATTTGGATATACACCGGGTGCGCAGTTATCGGGCGTCCAGGTATCGGGCGGGTTTGTGTCCAGTTATCGGGCACCCTGCGCTGTTATCGGGCACCCTGCGCGTTGCTCTTGAATATATGTGTGTATAAATGACCACATTTCCCGCTCGTGCTGTTATCGGGCGGGTTTTTTTGTATATTTTTACCTTATTCCGCTTCCGCCCTGAGCATTTATCGGGCGCCCGATTAAGGCTTTTTTGTCGCGAAACCCGCCCGATAACTGCGCACCCGGTGTATTTTGCAATATTTGGATATATTTGGAGATATTTTGATATACACCGGGTGCGCAGTTATCGGGCGTCCAGTTATCGGGCGGGTTTGTGCTGTTATCGGGCACACTTTGCTGTATCGGAAGGGTTTTTGCCATATTTTTGGATATATATATGACGGAATTTTCTGCTCGTGCTGTTATCGGGCGTTTTTTTTGTATATTTTTACGTTATTCCGCTTCCGCCCTGAGCAGTTATCGGGCGCCCGATTAAGGTTTTTTGTCGCGAAACCCGCCCGATAACTGCGCACCCGGTGTATTTGATAGTTTTGGATATATTGTGACATATTTTGATATATTTTGATATAAATCCTTTCATAACAGAGTTACAAAATAATAGTGTTCTTCTTTTTTTCAGTTGCATTTTTAATTGTCGGAATTATTTGCAATTATATGAAACAAGTAACGCAAAAATTGATGCAAAAATCTCATCTTTGTGTGATGCATTTTTTTTTTCATCAGGATAAACTGTTTCAAATATTTGGGCATTTTTTGACTTTTCCATGTTTCGGGTACTTGATTACCGTTTGCGTAACCAAATAAGATTGAGCTTTAAAGCTGGCCTAAAAGATTAAGGCGGTTGCCGATGCGCGATTGGCAGATTGTATCCACCCACCACTTGAAAATTCTTTATAGTGGAAAAATAGTTTTATTATTATTTGAGAATTTTTTTTTCTTTTTTTTCATATTTTTAACTTTTTTTTTCTTTCGTGATAAAGTTTCAGATCACAATTCTCAAGGAGCCGAACTAACCTGTAAAGACCGAACGGTGCTAATTCAAACCGCATGGTTAAGTATCGGTGACTTTGAATACCGCATATATGCATTACACCAGCAATAAGGCCTTTTTGAAATAATACTCAAATTTTAAACGTCGGTTTTTCTAATATAAGAGAGGTATACTTTACAAAAAAAAACCTGAGTAACCTTTAGTTACCGTTTTCACCGCAATTCATTTGAGGCCCGGCAACATTTTTACCAATAAATTTTCATATTTGTATACAGTCCTTACTCCTTTTTGGACGTTTTCCGTTTTGGAAAATGGCGTCCGAAAAAGGAGCATCGTCACAAAAAGGATCATTTTTCTATTAGAATGGCCCATTTTTGGCAGAAAAATTTATTAAGCGAAAAATATACAAAATTGAATTGAAACCATGAAACTTTTAAGGTACAGTCCTTAATCCTTTTTTGGGACGATTGATCCTTTTTGGGACGTTTTTTTGGCCAAAATGGGGCCTTTCTAATTTAAAAATGATCCTTTTTGTGACAATGCTCCTTTTTCGGACCGATTTACGAGAACCGAAAACGTCCCAACAAGGAGTTAGGACTGTATACGGTAAATTTACTGCTCGTATATGACGAATATGTTAAAAGTCATATGTGTTAAGGTACATTTGGATATATTGGATACATTAAGATACTGTATAGTCCAACAAAGAATCAGTAAGGACAAATTTTTGCGTGCAATTTTATATTGTTTCCGCACAGAAAGTGTGCGCACAAATTTGCTCTAGCTGATTCACTGTTGGACCACACAGTATATCTGAAAACATTTCTGGTCTGACCTTCTGTTTTCGTGAATTACTTTCGTAGATGACGTTTATTTCGCCAGTTTCTGCGCCAAATGAATTCTGATTTGCGCCAGGGACCATATAATTCATATTTGTGGCCTGGCAGCATTTTACTTTTTACCAATTGAACTTTATTCATATTTTCATCGGGAAGGGGGGCTAATACATCAAGTACTTATCCATCGAACAACTGGTGCATTTATTTCGTTTTCTCGATATCGTTTTTTGCGATATTGACATGATAAATGCAATTGTAAGCTAGTCCACTCGAAACTTGTTTTTGGTACTTGAAATTGTGAATGAAAGAATTGGAAGTACTTTTATTATTGTTTTCCATTTTTTTTTCTTTTTGCCTTTTTTGCTCATGTAGAGGGGGGAATGACAAAACGAAAATTTTAAAGACAAAAAACGTGCAATAAATATATGCATGGCGTCAATTATGTAAATACCTCATCTGCTCAAGGCTCGTGCAAAAAAAAGTTATTTAGTTTGAGCACATAAATATGAGCACAGTTTTAAAACGAGCTCTGTCGGAATAATTTATGACTCACAATATATTTTGCATCAGTGTTTGCTCATTTATGATCAAAACTTGATGAAGTTTACCAAATACCGGTTGAGTTTCATGAAAATGCGGCATTTATAAATAGGGGAGAAACGAGGGCACCCCAGTTTTTATATTTTTTTCATATTTGTGGCAATACGGGAAAGCACTAGCCATTCCTCCAACAAGCGAGGTGACATCAGTTGACTTCTATTTTTGAATTCAGAACCCAGTCTAGGGCAGCTCATTTTTTGGGCTGATGAGGAAAGGCATGGCCAACTCATTATTTGCTGACGGGGTTCGGAATCGAGTAAGACAAGACAATTTTCCTAAAATTTCAAGTCTGGCTGAGTTATCCCAGGCCTTTACATAAGAACAATATTAGGTTGTAAGCCACGCCAGGCGCTGCCAACCTAATTGTCCGCGTAAGGAAGAAATTTTTGTTTGTTTTTTCGCGGTACTATGGTAATCAAAGTTGGTAGCACGAGACAATTAAGGTGTTACGCGGACAATTATTGTTGATTTTTTTTTTAATTTATGGTATTTTGCAGAAGAAATCTTGCTTTTTCAACACATTTTCGACCCTAGTCCATATTAATTGTAGCTTTTGAACGTACAAACGAGATAACAATCCGAACTTTCGAACTCACAAAAATGGTTTCATTTCTAAAGTGCCATTTAAACAGAAGCACGAAATTCCGTCCTAATGAATTGTTATTACCCAAAACCAAAAGGTTGAAGCAAAAAAAAAAACGCAAAAAAAAACTGACATCGAAAGTGGTTTTCATTTCTAGATTGTAGAAAAAAATCAGTGGCACAATGTTGTTATAAATTCGGCATCTATTGATTGGCAGGTGCATTTTAACAAATTTTTCCACTGCAGAAATTTACCGCAGCGTTTCAAGTGCTTAACTGTCTTGCATGTCAAAACAACGTTTCTCTCCGAGCCTCAAATCAGACGCTTAAAATAATATTTTAATTTTAAACAATTTAACTACCGGTACCGATTGGTAACCTCCCCCCACCGTTTGAGTCATGGGAAAATTAGAATGCGGTTAACCGATGTTTACCACCAAACCAGTTGGTTGCCTTTTACTGATGAATTTTAATATACTTCTGAGAAAATTTATTTAAAGTGGTCCTGTATAAACGAAACAGTTCTCAAAATATAAGCGACTTGGATCCCTATTGGTTATTTAATTATCCTCTAAAACAGGGGTCGCAAAATAAGGACCCCTTAAATAATGTCGCTTTGGCCAATTAAGGGTCGGGTCGCCATTTAAGGATCGGTTTTTCAAAACACGAAAGCGACCCTTATTTGGCGACCCTCTGTAAACTATGTGAGCAAAAACATATTGTCGATTTTTTATGATTTATTCTTTATTGGATTTATTTAATTTCTGGTATAATTTTGGATCCATTTCGTGACGTAATTTTTCCTAAAATTTACACAATTTTCAATTTACTACACTCCCAACCGTCAAATTGTGCAATTTTAGTTTGCGAAAAAAGGTGCACAATTGGAAAGTCGTGCACAATTACAGGGTGCACAAATTGAAAGCCGGGACTGTATTATATACAGCCCTCCCCCTCTTAAGTGCCGCACTCGAGCCGCCAAAAACGCGGCACTTAAGTGGTGGTTTGCATCCAAGAGCCATTTTTATAAATAAATATAATAAAAAATATTTTTGTTCATATTTATTTTTAGCTTGAAAACGAGTTTTTGATTCAATTGTGTTTATTGTTATTTTTAAAAAATTGGTGATTGACGATTTTCGAAAAAAAACGTTTTTCGGGGAAAATAACCAGGTGGTTTATAAAACTTTTTCCCGAAAAATATTTTCCCGAAGAAACCCCAATAGTGCATCAGGGGCGAATTGAGAGCAGCTCTTTTGAAAGGCTATTTGAATTTCCTTCCGAAAACCGTATTCTTCAAAAACCCATTTTTGAACTTTCCCCGAAAAACGTTTTCTCCGAAGGACGTTTTCCCCGAAAAGATTTTGTTTGCAGGGCTCGGCAAAAATCGAATAAAAAAACTAAATCGTAACAAATTATTACAATTACACATATTTTAGTCAAATAATCCATTTTAAAAGTCATGCCCTTAACTTTGCTCAACTGTCGTCTATACAAAGCTCAGTTACCAAGTCGAAAGGTAAAAGAAACTTTTCCTCAACTGTCCTCAACTTTCCTGTCCAGTTGAAGAAAAAAAGCTTAACTTTCCTCAGCTTACAACGTCAGCTTTGAAAAAAAGCTCAACTTTCCTCAGCTGTCGTACGTGTCCAAAAAATAAAACTTTCCTCAACTTTCCTCGGCAGTTCGAAAGGACTTTTGAGGAAAAGTAACTTTTGCCGAGCCCTGTTTGTTTGTACTTTCCCCAAAAATTATCAGGAAAATTTCCCTTTTCAAGCTTAAGAACATAGCAATAATCTATTACAGTCCATGCGCGCACAACGCGACACTTTCACTCGGCCAAAACTTGTCGCGTTGTGTGCGCACTGTCGCGTTGTGTGCACAACAATCACTAAATCCCTTACATGGTATAAAATAGTGTTTTTTGCTGTTTTAGGACACGAACTTTTGAAGACGATATTATTTTTAGCCACCCTTGGTTTGGTAAACCAGGAAAGTTTGCTAGTATTATATAATAATTTTATTATATAAGTTACAACAAAATGAAATTAAAAAAGTGACACAAAGGAGTACTTTTTTTAATCGAAAAAAATGCGGCACTTTAGGAGTGGTTTTCAAATCGAAAAAAACGCGGCACTTAAGAGGGGGATGGCACTTAAGCGGACGGCACTTAAGCGAGGCTGTAATATATATTTCACACAAACCAAAAATTTTCCCGTAATGGACTAGTAATTATTCACTCTTCTGAGTTTATTCGTGCATTTTGCAAATTCTGGTGAATTTTTAAAATGTGTTTCAAACTCACGTTTGAGATTTCAAAAACCTACAAAATTAATGTGATAATTATCTGGACAAAAACGTTAGAAATCGACAGACAATGGCCATATTTCCAGTAAATGATGACGCTTTAATCATACATACTAGCATATGACAAAGCAAATATGTATATTTTTTCAAATCCGATTTTTAATCTGACCGGAAAACCTTGAGATTACGAAAAAAAGAACCATATGATGATAACACGTCGCCGTCTGATGAATTCTGACAAATCTTGGACATAGAAGAGAAATCTGAAAATTATCACCAAATTCATGATACCATTATGGTAATCTGGCTTGTTTTATGTTTTAACCATATCCAAGCTAATAATCCGGCAGGTAAATGAAAATATCTTAATCCAAAATTTATTTTAGCGTTTTTTTTTTGCATTTAATCTTTAGTGTTTCTAATAAAAGTTACTTTGAAGGCAAAATTTTCAATTTTTTTTTTACTCTCTGGCGCCTCAGCCAAAATTCAAATACTACAGGTTTTTTTTAATTATAGCCTTTAATTCATACTCAAAAAGTAACTCTAAAAGTAAAATTCAAAATGTTTTTGAGCGTTGGTGGAAAAAAACTAACCAATGTTTAAAGGGTTTCATTGAAGGCGCCTTAGATGTGCATTTTCGATTTCCGAAAAACGTGCACTTCTAGAGAGATATGCACATGTAGAGAAGGATTTGGAAAAATTGGTCTAAAAAAAGTAGAGTCAGGGCTCGGCAACAGCCAGCTGGCCTTCCCAGCTCGACAGCTAGCTGGGCAGTTCGACAGGACAACTTATGTTTATTTTTGGCCTCGAGAGGCCAGCACAGGACAGCCCAATATTATTTTTCGGCTAAACAGGCCAGCTCAGCACAGCTCATTTCAATTTTTCAGCTGCTCGATAGCTACCTGTCAAATTGACATCTAGAGGTTTTTACAAACTTTTGTAAAAATGCACATCTAGAGAATGCACATGTAGAGAACGCACAACTAGAAACCCCTAACTGTAGTATTTTTTTCAGTTGAACATTTCACCCAGCCAAATGAATATGATGACAATAGTCTCGCGGGTGAGATCGACTTTATACCTGCACTGGTGTACGTACCATACCGGTATACCATAAACTTCCTTTCTGACATTATGTTTGTCGGAGAAATTTCAGTTTTTGTCGAAAATTCTCTCAAAACAATACCAGACGTTCATGAGTATTCATGGTCGGAAGGCCCGAGGTCGAAATATTTTTAACACGTCCTTAATCAGTGAGGTCAATTCAAATTATTGGTAGAAAAACATTTCTAAGATTCTCCGAAAATCGTTTTTTTTTTCATTTGGATATTGTTGAGAGAACCATACTCAATAACAATAACTTGTTAAAATAAATCAACTAAAAATTTCGTGTTTAAAAAATATTAATGTAAAAAAAATGTTTAAAATTATTTTTGGCAAGCATTTTTTTTTTTTCGTTTTTTGGCATTTTTCACCCGAAAATTGGCTCAGATTTTTTAGGGAGTCTGAACAATTTTTGTGTCATTTTTTTTATTTAAAAAATACTCTCCCAAGGTTCATCTCCGGACCTTTTGTAATTTTGTCGATAAACCACAAGTGTCCACCAAGGTGGACAAATGACAAATAATGGCAATTTTATAATTTTGATCATTTTTGATCATTTTTACGAGCGCTATCATTCTGATAAAGCAGTTTTTTGATTTGAATGGGGGGGTCAAAAAATTTCCTTTGATTATGAAATCCACCAGTACTGGAAGAAACGTTCTTGAAATCGGGACGAAAGCCCTGAGGACAAATATGAGGACAAAAAGTGTTTTGACATAAATTGAAAATGTATTACCACAATATTTGCCAAAGAACAGAGGCAAACATAAGGTCATAGTTTGTCTCGATTTTCTGTCCCAATGACACTTTCCCAATTTCGATCTCAGCTGAAGGTGATCGGTCAGTCTCAATTGAATTAGTCGTTAATATTTCAATTGATGCGGTGGTTATTGACGGTACAATACTCATAAATACCGAAACACATGAGTTTATTTATGAAGAAAAAGAGCTCGAAATTCAACAAGAGCTTTTTCACCTTTTCACTGACGCCTTCCGGACAATATCCATAAATCTTATTCGGATTGGATCCGCCACTCTTCATCGTCTTCTTCTAAATGGTTATTTTAGGTGTAAATTACTTATGTAGATTACGGATTGCCTTTGCTTAACTCCCAAGGGTCACATTGAGAATATTTTCACGATTTGACCTATATCCCCAAATATCGGGTGGTAACCAGCTCGTATGAAAAATCGCTTATAGACATATTAAACCAATTTTTGAGACACACATATTTTCGAGAAAAAAAAATCATAATTTTTTTTTTTGGAAAATTTTGCATACTCAACACTCTTTCAGACAAGGTCGAAATTCCAAAACTGATTTTCGCCTTTCAGCCAATCAAAAGAGCGATTTAAACTTGTGATTGGCGGCCTGGATTAAGTAGTGGCAATCTTTTTGTTAGACTCGCTCTCGTTTATTAGCAGTAGCACTAGTCAGTGTTCCAACCCCCCCCCCAATTTGGCGGTAGCGGTCGTCGACGGCCGGCGTTTGTCGACAAACGCTAGACGGTCGCCCGACGAACGAACATAAAATTTAAGTCGTATTAAAGTAACCCAAACATATTAAATTAAAATTTCGGATTGGGGTAAAAAACTTTTATTTTCTCGACCATTTAGGGTCGCCAAAAAGTTTGTAGTTTGGGTTTTGCGACCATTTTGTCTCGACATTATCTTTAAAACAACACTTGGCGACCAAATTGTGGTCGCGAAAGTACAAAAAAAAATTTTAAGGCCAAAAATGGTCGGCAAAATACCCTTCACCAAAATTACTCATAATGTTGTTTTTTGCATTTGTTGCGGTTTTGTGCCTGTGACAAGTAAACTCATTCCAGACAATTATTTCCACACTTGTAAACCAACCATAATGAACCATAATAAAAAAATGACTTTGAAAACTACCATTAATGAATTGTAAATGTGACTACAATTTGTTATATGTTTATTATGACACAATGATTATGTATCTGAAAAACTATTATGTAATATAAATTTATCACTTAAATTAGTAAGTCAAGTTGGTACTATGTTTGATGTTTCAGAATAAGAACTATAAACGCTAAAAACAATTTATTTTATTTTCATTAGAGCTTTATAAGATATGTTTTTAGTATTTCAGTACAATCGTATTATGCGATATGTAGAGATTTTGTCAAAAAAGAAATTTACGTATGTTTTTAACAACATTGTTTGTTAAAAGTTTGTTTGTATATTGTGAGAAAATCCGCTAGAGGGCCCAAACGTTATTTTTAAATTATGTGCCGTCGTTATTTTTCCACTTATGAAGGTTGAATCCGAAGAAGTTGCAATCAGGGCACAGCACAAATGGCATTTGGTACGGTCCTTAACCATTTATCGGACGTTTTCGGTTCTCGAAAATAGCGTCTGATATATGAGCATCGTCACGAAAGAGGTCTTTTTTATTAGAATGACCCCATTTTGGCCAAAAAAAGTCCAATAAATGAGTATTTATTGAGTACTCATGACTCATCATTTATGAGTAATGAGTCATGAGTAAGCGTCCGATAAATGAGCGTCCTATAGATGGTTAAGGACTGTAATTGGCTTGGCTTTTTGCAAAATTTTTGCGCGACCAAGAACCCAAACCAAGCTAATTTTTTCTTAAAAATTAGCCAAGCCAATCCGAGCCACTAAAAATGCGTGACTTTGCCGAGCCCAGGTTGCAATTAACCGACAAGACTTCGGCCAATTCACCTTTCTTCCTATACTTATTTAATCCTTTTTCAGTTTCGATATATTTTATTATGGGTCACTTGACAAAGTAACAAATAATTTTATACAAAATACATGAAGTTTTTTCATGCAAATTTAAAACTGAATTATGCACAATTCCAAATTAGAAATTTGTATCGATATTTAAAGAGACAACAAGTTTGTACATTCATACGGTAGCTGCGGTATTTATTAAATAAATTGAGTGGCGGTGTGAAATATGCATGCAATTCATATATTTTAAAGACAAAGTTTGAACAAACAGGGCCCTGACGAATACTAATTATTTTTAGGAATAACAAAACCGACCGGCATGCTCACCAACGAGGTTTTTACCCAACAAATGCCAACACTTACTTTTGAAACTAATAATCAAACTGATCTAACAGTCAGGGCTCGGCAGTTGGCCTACAAAATTTATCGCGTAAACTAAGCCAAATAATATTTTGGCTTACCTCAGCCAAACCAAGATACGCTAAAAACAATTTTTTTGTTTACCGTAGTTAGGTTAGGGTAGTTTGGACTAATCTAAGCCACACTTAAGCAACGCATGTTAAATTCAGCTTACTCTACGTACACCACCTAACCAGATATCTTAACAACTGTTATACTAAAAAATTGTTAAGATAATTGAATTTTGTGAAAATAATTGGGTAGGGCGGTTGGTTAAACAATTGGAAATCTTGATACGTTTCGGTTCAAAAAGTTAAACCTCAAAAAAGATGAACCAACAATTGGTGTTAAGATAACTGGTTAGGGGGTTATGTAAATCAAGATAGATCACGAATTATATACCTCTTTCGTAAACTAAGCAAAAAATTTTAGCAATTTGGATAAGGTAAACTTTTAGCCTATTAACCGGTTAAGAAAATTTTAACCAGTCAAACTAAACTGAGCCAAAAATGTAAGCCAATTTTGCCGAGCCCTAAAATTAGCCCCCACCACCGGAACTTTATTTAACTCAAATACAACACAATCAAACACTCGACTAATATCAACAGATCAGGGCTACTTTTTTAAATTTTATTTAACTCGTCCCCGCAGCATAATGACATTATTTTCAAAATGCTTCACCAAAAAAACGTAAAACTTTTCGTAGCCCAATAAAGACTTTAACATNTTTTATCCAGTTTTACTTTGAACATCCTCTAAGCATAAAAATATGGTGCCATATTTTTTCCACTATGGAACTTTTCCTCAATGTATCTTTTCGTCTAAAATTCGAAAGTTTCTTTTTCGCTAAATTTCTTTTGCACTAAATTACTTTTGCATAATGTTTTGTTTGCTCAATGTTTGTTTTTCAGAAAAAATTTTTTGGTATAAACTTTTTTTGCAAAACGGCGTTTTTCGTCTAATTTTTTATCGTATAACGGTTTTTGCAATAACGTATTTTTCGTCTAAAATTTTTTTCAAAAACGGTCTTTTCGTCTAAAATTTTTTTCAAAAACGGTCTTTTCGTCTAAATTTTTTTTCAAAAATGTTCTTTTCGTCTATTTTTTTCCGAATTAGATTTTTTTTTAATTTGTTTATTTTTCTCATTTGATGTTTTTGGTCTCACTAATGCCATACATATACACAGGGCGCGCAGTTATCTCACAAAGATAAGCATTTTTTCACCAGATAACACGACCAACAGTGATTATAAGATAATTTGCCTCTGATTTTGTTTTTATTCGGAATTCAAATACACTCCTTGAGGGTTTATGTGCCCATTTCGCCACCTGAAAACTGGGCACATCAACCGAAATTAGGCACTTAGACTTGTAAGCGTAGGTTGAAAACTTTGCTGAAAGTTACACAGGGTGCGCAGGTATCTTGCGAAAATTGCCCCTCGTACGCTTATCTTGCAGGTTTCTGTTAATTTAATGACTTTAAACCCTCATGTGTGGGCGGGGATCGCTGGAAACTTTTTCTTAAAAACTGGGCACTTAAATCATCCATCGGGGCTTTTTGGGCACTTAACCCAGGGCCCATAAACTCTCAAGGAGTGTATAATCACAAAAACGGCCGCCTTTATTCCAATAAATTACTGTCCGGTAACTTTTTTTTTGCATACCCACCTTATCAATTTGAACTCAATACACTCCCTGAGGGTGTTGTACATCTGCCCGGGGTTTATCTGTCCAAAAAGGCCCGATGGATGGTTTATCTGCCCAGTTTTTGAGGAAAAGTTTTCCAGGAATCCCGCCTACGGTTGAGGGTTTATCTGCCCACTGAGTGATTTTGTGGGAGCTTCATCGTATAATTTCCAAATCTCTTTTTTTTTGATCAACCGACGACTGATGAATACACTTTTTCTTTTTTTTTTGTCATTTTGTAATTTCACTTTTAACAAGAACAATATATACAGTTACAAATTTAGAAAGAGCCCGACCGTCGGTTTTATCTACCCAAAAAAAGTTTAGCAAAATTTTCCGCCTACGCCTGCGGGTTTATCTGCCCAATTTCCGTTTATCTGGCCACTTTTCAAGTCATGAAATGGGCAGATAAACCCTCAAGGAGTGTATATCACCTGCGCTGTTATCTCTCAAAACCAAAGTTTAAACAAAAGTGAAAAAGTATGAAAAATTGTGTTCGCCAATAAAGATAATAAACAGGCTGAAATCAATTTACCTTAATTTCATAAGACAAAAAAAAATTTGAAATTTTTTTTTCGATTTTCGAGATGATGATAGGGTCCCGGTTAATCTAGTTCTCCATGATAGTAAAATTATTTTTTCTCTAAATCACGTTTTCGCTAAATTACTTTTACACTAAATCACGTTTTCTAAAAATTACTTTTGCAAAAAATCACGTTTGCATAAAGTTACTTTTGGTCTAATGAAAATTAGACGAAAAGTAACAAAATGCAAAAGTAATTTAGTGGAAAAAATACGGCACCTAAAAATATAACATCAAAAATATAAAACACTCCTGGGAATAAAAAATTACACCTACACATCCCCGAAAACCGTAACAATATGCGTTGATCGTTACGTTATGGGTAAGTCGTTACAATTGTTTACCCATAACGTAACGATTACCCATAACGTAACGATTACCCATAACGTAACAATTACCCATAACGTAACGATTACCCATAACGTAACAATTACACAACTGTTTAAAACCCGTTTAAATACATACGAGATTTCTCCCTATTAATTCGGGACACCCTACCGATTTTATGATCTTTAGAAAAAGGCCAATATAAACGGAAAGAGCGACTGTGTTCCCAACTGTATGACGGTGACAATGGTGGCCTCGGAGGTCCCGGAGTTGTTCCATTTATCAAATATTTCCTCATGACTGATTTGCGAATAAGATTGTTACGTCCGGCATTTCAGCCAGGGTTCAGCATACAAAAAGTTAGCTAAGAGGTCCGGTTTGGGTAACTGTCCGCTTTTTACTAATTTTATTTTTTTGTGTNGTTTATTTTTTAACCGAGGCGTACCTTGGCGGAACATTATTTGAATTACTGCGCAAAGTCGGTCCTGTACTGGAAGAACATGCTAAGTTTTATGCTGCTTGTATCGCGACGGCTTTGGATTGGGCCTCGATAACACTTTTTTAATACCACTATATCCGTTTTTTAACAATAGTTGTCTTTCTATAATAACGCGAAAATGAGCATATATTTTGACTAACTCTGCATTATACAGTTACGTTAACGTTATACCCTTTGTGCTCAAAGATCGACAGGTTCGATTTGTTTCTCACCTTACCCTTCTTTTCTCGCGGGTCAACACGGGTCAAAAGCCGGGTCAAAAGTCGGTTCTGACACATGTGAACCAATCTTTTTGTTCACTATGAAAAGATTTACGAAATAATTTACACCACCCGCGCCGTTAAATCTCGAAAACTGGTAATTTAAGGGAACTATGGTAACATAATTGGGTAGGGCGCTTGGTTTAATAACTGAAAATCGAAGTTCATTAAATCCCAAAAAGTGGTAACAAAACGGGTGGCAAATTAACGGCGCACGTGGTGTAGTTTTAGTTTGAAATATTTTAAAATAAAAATGGCAACAATTTTTTTTTTTTTGAAAATTTATTACCAATAAAAAATTAGTCAAACAACACTTGCTTGGCAAAATCGGCTTTTATTTCGATTTCCGTAAGCAAGATTTTGCTTTTGTGTGTAGACTCTAGGTTTTATGCGCTCCTATTGGCTTGCGTCCATTTATCATGTTATGGGGCCGTTAGTTCTTATAAGATGATAATTTAGGGTGTCACAATACACCACCTGCGCAGTTATCTGGCCGACATTTTCGCCGAAAAAATGTTTTGTTACGTAATAATGGCCAGATAACTGTGCAGGGCGTAGGCGGAATGTCTGGAAAATTATCGACATAAGACGGCCAGATAACAGCACGAGCGGGTCATTGCGCAATACCCTGTTGTTATTATCCAACTAGAGTCCGGCCAGATAACAGCACGAGCGGGAAATTGCGCAATACCCTATTGTTATTATCTAATGAGAGGCCGGCCAGATAACAGCACGAGCGGGAAATTTCGCAATACCCTATTGTTATTAATAATTATTATCTAATGAGTCATATTACTCATAGTTTAATATACGTTAATTGAACTAACAATACCTTATAAATAGGTACTAATATCATATCTTGGAGAGAAAAATAAGCAATTTACGTATGATTATGAATTTGAGTTAAATGAGTCATCGTTTGATTGTATGATGAAATTCAACCCATTTCTCAAAGTGACCAGATAACCCGCAGTGCGCGGGCGNAAATGTCTTTTGTTGAAAAACAAAACAGAAAAGCGATCAGACGTTCTTGCCCTATTCAATCTGCCTATATATTTACACTCAAAAATGGATAAATATTACGTTAGTCATTACGAGCACTTTCTTCTTTGAATACCACCGTGATGAGACATTTTTTTTTATTTAGTCCTAAATTCCAAAGGTGCTTTCGAGCCACAAAATTTTAATGACGACATAAAAATCAAATTTTTTTTCTTCAAAAGACTCATTTAAAAATAAATCAATATTTTAGTTGATATAGTATAGTATTACTATACTATAGTAATTATGGCCCCTCTCTAGTATACAACTATGTTTCAGAAAATCATAAACTAAAGTTAACTGTGACTATATTAAAGTCTTTTCTCCCTTTTCGGACGATTGTTTCTTTTTCGGCCAAAATGGGGCCATCCTAATAGAAAAATGATCCTTTGTGTGACGATGCTCCTTTTTCGGACGCTATTTTCGAGCGCTGAAAACGCCATAAAGGACTGTACCATAATTCTCGTATAATTTTGAAAGTGTCTGAATGGTTTCAGTTTTTAAAGGCTTGACCTGTATGTAATTTTATCGCACATCCAAACTTTTTATTTTGCCAAAAATTTGGTACGATAAATTACAAGCTGCGCGGGGAGTTGTTTGCGTGGCTAAAGGACGCTAGCCAATAGGAGGCGCCTCTAAAAAAGCATGAGCCAATAGGCGCGCTTGTCAATTCAGTTACATACGCTCCGGGTGCCGTATTTTTTCCACTAAATTACTTTTGCATTTTGTTACTTTTCGTCTAATTTTCATTAGACCAAAAGTAACTTTATGCAAACGTGATTTTTTGCAAAAGTAATTTTTAGAAAACGTGATTAAGTGTAAAAGTAATTTAGCGAAAACGTGATTTAGAGGAAAAATAATTTAACTATCACGGAGAACTAGATTAACCGGGACCCTACCATCATCTCGAAAATCGAAAAAAAAAATTAGACGAAAAACTCGGTTTTGCAAAAAAAATTTGTAGCAAAAATTTTTTTCTGAAAAACGAACATAGAGCAAACAAAACATTATGCAAAAGTAATTTAGTGCAAAAGAAATTTAGCGAAAAAGAAACTTTCGAATTTTAGACGAAAAGATACATTGAGGAAAAGTTCCATAGTGGAAAAAATATGGCACCACGCTCCGCGCCATAATATCGACGGTTTTCAAAGTTACTATTATGTTGGACTCAAAAATGTAAGGCCAAATATTCAATTATTATTGAATTTCAATATAACATCTGAGGACAACTTACAACCTTTACGGTGAGCTTGAGTCTTGTGATTTACGCAACATATGCGTATATTTTTCATGAATGGCTTTATAATCGACAGTATTATATCTTTTTTTACTCCGAGTATCAATTAATTATATAATAAGCGTACGCGTTAAATAATCATGGGGTAATAACCGAGTTATTACCTCAAATGAGACAATTTTTCGCCCAATAATTCGACATTTCACGCTATATTCTCCACATCTCCGCCANAACTTATTTAGCTGAAACGCATGTGCAGCAAGGACTATGATTACGAAAAAAACACTAACAACACCAATTAGATGGCCAAAAAAAGCCAATTACTCAAAATCGTTACAGTTACTCAAAATCGTTACAGTTTTTGAATCATAAATTGTAACGATTTTGAGGTAAGGACTGTATCTTGTTCTCGTTAAAAGTGAAATTACAAAATGACAAAAAAAGAAAAAGTTTGTTCATCAGTTGTCTGTTGATACAAATAAAGAGATTTAAAAATTATACGATGATGCTCCCAAAAAATGACTCAGTGGGCAGATAAACTCTCAAGCGTAGGCGGGATTCCTGGAAAACTTTTCCTCAAAAACTGGGCAGATAAACCATCCATCGGGCCTTTTTGGGCAGATAAACCCTCAGGGAGTGTATTGAGTTCAAATCAATAAGGTGGGTATGCAAAAAAAAAGTTATAGGACATTAATTTATTGGAATAAAGGCGGCCNCATGATACAAATATATTTTTTGTATTTCGCTTATGCGGACCCTATCATTTCAACGCCTATTCTTTGAAAAAAACAAATCATTTGGATAAAATATTTGGCTCGAAAAGAGTTAGGAAAAATGAGTTTCTTCTGAGAAACCAAAGGTCGGGTTTTTCAGCATGTTTTCAGAAGACTTTCTCAATTCACTTTTTAGAATAAAACGCATTAACACCTGCGGTACCGACAGTGCCATAAGACACAGTTTTCGACATTTCTGAATTGAAGTATTGTACCAAACAATTTTCTATATATTTTCGAGATGATATATAAAACGTTTTTATATAAACCCCTCGTGCAGTTATCCGATAGGTTTTACCGCTCGTGATGTTATCTGGCAGGTTTTTTTAAATGGTCTCCAACAAAACCAATGCAAATTGGTATACGTCATTTTGTAACTGGTTATATGTGTTTTTCCAAACAAAGAGGTTATGTACCGAAAAAAGCCACGACGACCTTCGAGTGAAAGCACTAGAACTCCTCAATTTCGGCGATCGGCATCGATACTTAGACGAGCCAGTTACTTCATCTCACAAAAATGATTGGTAATGATTTCAAAAGTTCAAAAATAATCAAACTGCCGTAAATTTTTTCCATATTTTAATACAGTCAGTCTGTCTCTACACAGGCTTTTAAAAAACTATCACTACATTACCTGAGGGTTTATCTGCCCAAAACCCCGATGGATGGTTTATCTGCCCAGTTTTCGAGGTAAAGTTTTCCAGCGAATTCCGCCCACGCATAAGGGTTTATCTGCCTTTTTTTTCGTATCAACCGACAAATGATAAATAAAGTTTTTCTTTTTTTCCATTTTGTAATTTCACAAAAAAAAAACAAGTTATACAATTGATGCACCGAGATTTGATACAAATCTAAAACGAGCACGACCGTCCGTTTATCTGCCCAAAAATATTTCAGCAAAGTTTTCCGCCTACGCCTGCGGGTTTATCTACCAAATTTTGGTTCATCTGCCCACTTTTCAGGTCGTGAAATGGGCAGATAAACCCTCAAGGAGTGTATTCTAATTTCGGCTATTATCCGTCAGATTTATTTCGTGTGTTAATCCGCTTTATGCAGTTATCTGTCACTATCGGTACTTGAAATAATTTTCTAATAAATCCGTTTATGAAATAAATTTTTGGCGGGAATAACGTTATCTTCGAAAGACAATGATGTTCTGCATTCAGTAGTTAATTCTTTGTTATTTATAAAATAAGTGCAAAACTCGGAATTAACGTATGTAACATAGGGTATGTTTATTTTTTAAACGAAACCCCGCAACTTGTTATGAATTGCATAACATGAATTTATTATTCTACACAAACATTCAATAAATTCACCGACGTATACAATATTTTTCAATTTATGTAATCGGTATGCCAACCCACACACCTAAGATACTGGTTTAGTCTCATGAAAATCGGGTGCGCGTTTCTAGTATACCGTGTCGGCATATTTTAAAATGATTTTGGCCAATAGGAGCACCCCATTGCAAGAAAAAAGAAGAAAATTGCTCTTTTCTAGAAACGCTTAGCCGATTTTCATGAGGCTAAACCTGTATTTTGGTTAATTTGCCCGGTTATATAATATAACTGTATATCTGGCAATTTGCCAGAACAGCCGTTAATAAAACATTTTAGAATTTGTTGTTGTTGTCCAGAAAAATGTTAAACGGATGATGAATTAAAATTGTGTTGGCAAAAACAGGGTAAAAATTTAAATGTTTGATGGATTAATTTTACTGGTGTAAGAAATAGGTTTTTTTATTACACCGGGTGCGCAGTTATCGGGCGGGTTTCGCGACAAAAAAGCCTTAATCGGGCGCCCGATAACTGCTCAGGGCGGAAGCGGAATAAGGTGAAAATATGCAAAAAAACCCGCCCGATAACAGCACGAGCGCGCTCGAGCGGGAAATGTGGTCATTTATAGACACATACATTCAAGAACAATGCGCAGCGTGCCCGATAACTGGACACAAACCCGCCCGATAACTGGACGCCCGATAACTGCGCACCCGGTGTATAAATAAGGAAGCGTTCGAAATCTGAATAGGGAAAGATTTGAAACGAAAGAATAAAAATATAAGCAACATTTATCGAACACTGGGTGTTTTAAGGTTCATTGAAAATTACATGCATACAAAAAAAGATATTTTGAATTTATACGATTAGTTCCCAAAGTGTCTTTATTAAAGATAAAATAGGAATTTTTAAGAAAAAAATATATTTGAAAAGATAAATATTAGAATAACAATATTTGGAGCAGAAAAGGCGAATGTGGATTAACGCAAAACTTTCGCGTAAAACGTGGAAGGATTAGAAGCCCGATTGGAAGATGTAAAAAGGTAAGAAATGGAAAGGTTTCACTATACAGTACAGGTACGAACCAAATATTTTTGAAGAAACATATAATAAAACAACTTGTATTTTGCTTATTTATTTTATTTTTCACATTTGCGTATAATGTACTCAGTAGTATTGAGTGTTGTAATCAGGGCTCGGCACAATTGGCTCGCTTTGGCTCGCTCAGAGCCAAAACTTGCAATTTGGCTCGGCTCGTCCAAGCCGAACCGAGCCAACGAAAAATTTAGCGATTTCAGTCCGAATTTTTCCTATAATTTTAGCCCCAACATTTTACAGCTTCATGTCGAAACCGTTTGTTAATACATGTCTTTGTTTTCCCAGAATGTTCGTGCCGAAAAAGTAATTTTTGGTGGCCCAAAAAATGACAAAATTTGTAAAAAAACTGAAACATGAACCGAGTTATCAAAAGCAGAATTAAAAATTTTAACATGATCGAGCCAGAAATCACAATTTGGCTCGGTTCGGCTCGCTCGAGCCGAACATATCCAAAGAAATTTTGAGCTCGACCGAGCCGAGCCGAAAAAATAGCCAATTATGCCGAGCTCTAGTTGTAATATTTTATGGAGCCCAAAGCTGGACTGTATTTACAATTTGTTACTGCAGTTCCCCGAATATTAATGAGTTGGATTTCATGTTCGGTTGAAATCAAGAGGTGATGTGTAGCTTTCCGGAAGGTATGCACGGGTTAACTCAGTCATGTCACGTCCATTAAGAATTACGAAAAACGGCCTAAAGAATTCGTTTAATAAACAATGAACTGAGATTCTAAATTGCAAAAATAAAAAAGGCAAAGATTAACTTTGAACTCTGGTCAATTTATGGTACGAAAATAAATAAATTCACCAATAACACAGGCTAATTCTAACCGAGTAGAAATAAGTGAACAAATTGTGAATAATGCCGTAATGTTCAATTTATAGCAACGTTATACAAAATTTCTTTAAACCAATTATACACCGGGTGCGGTGTTATCAGGCACCCAGTTATCAGGCGGGTTTTCTGTCATTAGATAATGACAGTTGCGTATTGCGCAATTCCCCGCTTGTCCTGTTATCAGGCAGTTTTTTTTGTATTTTTTTCCCATTCCGCCTACGCCCTGCGCAGTTATCAGGCACCCTACGTAGTTATCAGACGGTTTTAAAATCGCGAAACCTGCCTGAGAACACCGCACCCGGCGTATTTTATCATTGTACACTTAATGCCTACTATCCGTTATTCCATTTCAATGTGTGTCGAATTGGGG
>SCLG01000523.1:57077-101413 GCA_004367875.1 Oikopleura albicans | reverse complement strand
GATAAGATTGAACTAGAAAGATTTCGTTTAGATTTTCGAAAAACAAAAAAAAATACAAAAAATAAAAAGGTTTAAAAAAGCATGTTGATTTGTCACTTTTGGTCAGGTGAAATTTCATATTTCGCCGAAATTGTAAATGACAAATTTCGAACTTATACGTAGGGAAACATTTTCGTGCTAAAAATTGCAGCCTAAAATAATGTCCTGCCACCTTTTCGTCATTTTTGGTCTACGAAATGCTGTCTATCGCCACCACGTGTCTTATATTTCCGATGTGTTTTATTTCGTCATCGTTACTTTCAAGTAAATCTGTACTAAGGACTCGGTCATGGCTTACTCTGGCTTATGTTAGCCAAGCTAAGCTAAACTATTTTTGGTTTACAGTATAGCCAAAGTTTATTTTTGACTCACATAAGCTGTTGTGGAAACACATTAGCTATTGGCTTGAAGCTAAGCTAAGTTAACTCCCAGGGGGAATTCCCCCTACGGGTTAGTATCCACTAGTTCCTTTTCGGAGTTAAACCATTTATCAGCTTACATGAGCTTAGTTTAATCAATTTACGTTCAAAACTGGAACGGTATCATAATATAAACACCCCTTGCGCTGTTGTCTTGCAACTATCGCATGAAAAAAATATGCAAGATAACGGAGCGAACGGGGTCATCTGAAAGATAACAGCGCAGGGCTTAACACATAAATATACAGGGACAACATAAATATGTAGGGATTCCTGGAAAATTGGCCGAAAAAAATCTGCAAGATAACGGAATCAACGACAAAATCTGCAAGATAACGGGTGACAAGATAACAGCGCAGGGGGTGTACCGGTTACTTCCAAGGGAACCGTGTGGCTTTTAGTCACACAACGGCCTTTTTTGGCGACTTAACTCCCAGGGGAAGTGCGTGTATATAGACACACAACTTGTTCTTATCGTCGATTTAACGCATATGGAGGCCCCGTTGGGCAAAACTGGTATTACTGACCCCCCCCTAAACTTTTCGAGAAAATTCAATTGACGGTTTTTTTTTGCGTAGGTGGAGATTACAAACAGCTCTCCAGGGGGCTCAATGGCCCAAATCAATTTCTGAACAGTCAGATCGACCTTGTTTGACGAGCTCTACAACTTGGTTTTACCTGTTTTTTTTCAATTATTGCGAATTATTGTGATTTTTTTTAAGTTTGTGTATATAAACACGCATTTCCCCCTAGGGGTTCCCAAAAACTCCTTCCACTGAGAGTTAAGATGAAAGACGGGCCATTGTGGTGAAAATTTTATTGTTTACTTCCCCTCCCCTCAATATTGAAAAAAATAAGACTGCTAGTATGGCCGGCCAGTTTGAGAAACCGGTTAAAATTACTGGTTTCTCCAAGGGAGCGCTTCTCTTGGGCCGCAAAGCTTCACTTGGGCCAAGCTTCACTTGGGCCGAAAGCTTCACTTGGGCCATAGGGTGGTCCGTCGGCAACCCCTGGCGACTTCGACCCAAGTGAAGCTTTTGGCCCAAGTGAAGCATTACCCAATAAAATCCAATTCTGCTGAAATAAAGTTTTTAACCTCAAGAAAGATAAGTTTTTCAGGATTTTTTTCCTTCAAAATTGTAGAGTCTGTACGAAGATTTTGGGGTCTATAGGAACACTTCCTCAACGGCCAACGCTTCCAACACGGATTATATGGCACTTTTTACAGCACTTTTTGTGACTCTTGTTATCATTTTATGACAGTTGAGGATATTTTCTGTCATTTTTTAATGTAAATGTTTTTCCTCATCGCCTCCGTCAACTGTATCAACAATTTGTTGTAGCCATCTGCTGCTGCATAAAGAAATAACAAGAGTTCCATAATCAAAAATGTAAATGTATTTATTTCATAATATTCACGTGGTGAAAATACAAAAAATAAGAAAATATATAAAATGTAATATTGGAGGGACCTAGCCTCAATGAGGCCCCAACGACGTCTATCTTAAAAATTGGAGTCGATTCAACACATCGACTCCCGAAATGCATTCATGCATTTGAAACGCGTTATTTGAGCCTTTTGTTGGCCATTTTTAAAGATAAACACAAACACTAGACTACCGTCTGAGTGTGGTTCTTTTTAGTCAATACAAATTCCCACAATGTTTGCTCAAACATGGGATGCATAGGCTGAAAGATATGCGATTAGATTGAACATAAAAAGTGCCCTCTTTAGATATTCACAAAAAAAACGCTGTAGGATTGAACCGTCAACAAAAAAGAGCGTGTTTTAGAGCATCATTTTGAGCATGCTTAAATTATCTATAATGAGTAGCTTGTGGAGAACTCAAATATTGTCACGTAAACATTGAGCTTCTTGTTTCTTAAAGTGGCCTCTAACAGCTCATATCCCGTTCTTTCTAAAGTGTTAACATACCCCTAAACTACAAATTGTAGTATTATACGACTCCACTNTGAAATGCATTCATGCATTTGAAACGCGTTATTTGAGCCTTTTGTTGGCCATTTTAAATGATAAACACAAACACTAGACTACCGTCTGAGTGAGGTACTTTTTAGTCAATACATCCTTCCCCCTTAAACGAAAAAATGAGGAGTTTATATTTTTTATAAATGTAACAAAAAGTGTATTGACGTGATAATATATATAAAAAGTGTCAAAATGAATAAAGTAAGAATTTCATAATTTATAATGATCAAAAGAGAGAATGTTGTAAGAGTTTAAACAGTAAGAAAGTATAAAAATAACATTTTTTACAAAGAATTTGATGGTTTTAAAGCTGTTTTTAGATTCATTATATTTCAAAAAAAAATTAACGATAATATGTTAATGTAGTTATGAAAACTAAACTCTAAAACAAAACAAAAATTATCCAGTTTCGGGTGGGTTGGGTGGGTGTTTTTTTTTATGATTTAGTATGATTTTATATTTTTTTTGTTTTCTTGTTTTATAAATTACAAATTTTCTAGAATCATTGAAATAATGCAACAAAAAAAGTCTGTAATGCTATGTATTGCGTCTGATATGCGTTTTACGCAAAATGCGGCTACAGTAAGACTTTAAAAGTATGGTTTCGAGAAAATAACGGTATTATAAATACGCGAAAGATACAAAAAATCCTTCAAAAATAACAAAAAATTAAAACATTGCGCACATTGAGTAAGTTGAAGGAACAATTATTTATTCAAATTTCAATTATTTAAATTTCAGTTTGGTGGACATCAAGTTAAAGAAACTATTAGTTCTCCCTATACCGCCCTATTATTTTTAATTGCTCAAAGAGGTACCACCCTCTCAAACGAATTAAACTGTTGCATAGCAACAAATTAGAGGAGCTTTCGTTATATATCCGGAATAAATAACTTCACTCATTAAAAGAGATTTCACCTATGGTTNAAAAATGAGTTTTGAATGCTATTTATTGCGTCTGATATGCGTTTCAGGCAAAATGAGGTTACAGTAAGACTTTAAAAATATGGTTTTGAGAAAATAACGGTATTATAAATACGCGAAAGATACAAAAAATCCTTCAAAAGTGACAAAATATTATAATATTGCGCACATTGAGTAAGTTGAAGGAACAATTATTTATTCAAGTCTCAATTATCGAAATTCACGTTTGGAGGACGCAAAGTTAGATAAGAAACTATTAGTTCTCCCTATACCGCCCTACTACTCTTTAAAAGTTCAAAAGTTTCCACGCTTTCAAACAAATTAAAGTGTTGCTATGCAACAAATTAGGGGAGCTTTCGTTATAAATCAGCTGAATTAAATAACTTCACTCATTAAAAGAGATTTCACCTTTGGTTCCTGGCCGGGAACACTTAAGGCTTCAGAAGACCGTACTTATTATTTTCGGAGTCTCCACTAATATGTGAATAATNGACCAATACACTAGTAAGATGATTTCCGTGCGCTAGAAATTCCCGTTTGTCTAGTATATCTAATAACGTTTGTATCTGTTACTTATAATGCCCTGCTTATTTTGTTATCAACTGACTGAAAATGCATTGCCCTTCAAAATAACATGGTATACAAATATGTGACGAGTTTGAAGAAAAGTATAGCATCATTGATTTGAAAATGGTAGATTTACATATCATATGTATCAGTCAGATGCCGTGGTAATCGCGTTGTTCGACCAGCTCTAGTGATTCTGGAGTCTTCTGCTGCGTTCGATGTGTTATCCATGTTTGACTGTGGAGGCGTTAAATTGTTTGTATTTGACGAATTTGGTGGCATATCATTTGTAGAATTTGTGGAAGGAATATTATTTTGATTTGTGTCTTGGCGTGTTGTTTTTTGCATGTTCAGACGATCTGGCAAATCGAAAACTTTTTTACATCGTCGATGGTGAACAAGAATTTGCAATGGTTGTCGACCAGTTCGGTTTAATTCAATCAAATATGATTTTGTTGCCTTACGTACCTGTTTAATAATATAAACGTCCTTTGAGTAAATCAAATGCTCAAATTTGTTGCTACCTTTTGGCTGCTGCCTGCGAATTCTAACTTTATCGCCTATTTTATATAAGTCTGTGTTTTTTGTATGTTTTCGTTTGTCCAAGAGTTTGTCATAGTGAGATGCCATGTGCTTTGAAAGAAGAAATAATCTGTCATATTGCTTTTTTGCGTAATCTTGTAAATTACGTACAGTATGATCAGGTAACGGTTCCATCAAGAATAATTTTGGAGTTAATCCGTATACACATTCAAAAGGACAAATTGCCAAATCACCCATTGGTGTTGCGTTTAAATGTGCTTGAACGAATGCCAAGTGAATTTTGATGTTACTCAGATCTGATAAACTGTAAAGACGAAATGTTTCATTGACTGATCGAAATCGTCGCTCGATTTCGGCGTTGCTAGTGCTATTAGCTGGGCAACCAAATCTTGCGTAACAATTAACCATATTCATCAGCTCAATCATGTCAGCTTTATTGAATTGATTATCAGATCGGATGTAACATTCTGTTATGTTGTACAACAGAATCCATTCCATGAGTTGATCTAGAGAATCAGTCAATGTCAATGAAGAAACTTGAGCTAGTAAAAGATATCCGGTTAAATGATCGACCAGTCCAAGTATGTAAATTGCGCTGGCTCCTTGGCCAACTTGTAAAATATCTACACCAACGCTTTGAAATGCTCGCGTCGGTGCGCGTGGTAAAATTGATTCTGCTGCTGTATGCCCTGCCCTGCGTAATCTTGAACATGTTTCACATGCTTTCGCAAAATTTAAAACGTCATCTGTCATTGAATCCCATTTAACATCACAAGACCTCAAAAGGTTTAGTTCACGTTTTAGTCCATGATGATGATGAACCATTTTCAGAACATTCGGAATGCATTTTTCTGGTACTACCAGTTTTCCACTCAATTCCATCCGTTCTTTGTTGAATGTCTTGCGTTTGCCATATTGTCGGATGAGTTCTCGTGCGTACACTTTTTGCTCTTCTTGAATTTTTGTCCGGATTTGTTCTCGGGTATAAAATCTTGGAACTGTTATCATAGAGGTGTGCGTATTTTCTTCGATTGCGTATGGTTGACATGGTGATAGTAATTCACCAACTGTGCGGTGGCTCAAAATAGCACGNCGTCGGTGCGCGTGGTAAAATTGATTCTGCTGCTGTATGCCCTGCCCTGCGTAATCTTGAACATGTTTCACATGCTTTTGCAAAATTTAAAACATCATTTGTCATTGAATCCCATTTAACATCACAAGACCTCAAAAGGTTGAGTTCACGTTTAAGTCCATGGTGATGATGAACCATTTTCAAAACATTTGGAATGCAGTTTTCTGGTACTACCAGTCTTCCATTCAATTCCATCCGTTCTTTGTTGAATGTTTTGCGTTTGCCATATTGTCGGATGAGTTCTCGTGAGTACACTTTTTGCTCTTCTTGAATTTTTGTTCGGATTTGTTCTCGGGTATAAAATCTAGGAACTGTTATCATAGAGGTGTGCGCATTTTCTTCGTAGGGTTGACATGGTGATAGTAATTCACCAACTGTGCGGTGGCTCAAAATAGCACGACTGGTGTTTAATCGCGACAAAAGATCAGCCAGTTGCATTTTGTGATTATCCCCTCGCACATGTTCAACATGGAAATCGAATTTGCTCAATCTCATCAATAAGCGAACAACAGGTCCAGCTTTCTTATAGTATATGTCTCGTGATTTAGATAGTAAATAGAAAACCCATGCTGAATCGGTACGTAACGTAAATTTACTACCAATTAGTTCGTCTTCAAATTTCTCTATCAATTGAACACAACCAAGAAGTTCTTTCACGTTGATACTCCAATTCCAAACATTCTTTGAAAAATGTGCACTGTGAACTGCAAGAATAGATTTTTTCTTCCCGATTTCTTGTGATAAAACTCCTCCATGATACCTATCGGACGCATCTGACGTCACAATCATAGGTTGATCCAGATTCGGTTTTGAAATGAGAATTGCTTCTTTAACGGATTTCAATAATTCATGCCATGCCTTGTCTTGCCCTGCTGACCAAATAAATGTTTGAGATTCTGATAATAAAGGTGTTAGTTGCGAAGAATATTTTGCGAACATTGTAATGCATTCTCGGAAATAACCTAACGCACCTAAGCTCGTATGCAATTGTTTGCGTGTTTGCGGTCTTTCAATAGCTTGTAGCTTTTCTGCGCGTTTAGGGTCGATTGTCATGCCGTTTTTATTGACTCGATAGCCAAATTGACTGACATAATCATAACCGAATTTACATTTGGACGATTTGAATCGTAATCCAAAATATCGGACGCGTTCAAATACATCACGTAAGTTTTCCAACATGAATTTGTGGGACTTGTTGTAGCAAGTGGAGTCATCAATATAACAGCTTGCCTCAGTACGTGACTTTTCACGAAAAACTCTATTAGCCATAATAAAACTTACAAAGCTTGGTATGTTTTTCAATCCAAAATAACAACGTGTCCATCGATATCGCATTCCGGTGAGCGGGTCTTCAAAACCGAAGCAATCCCGGTTTTCTTCACTTACCTTAAATTGGTGGAAACATGCAAAAATATCTAAAGAACTAAAAACATTATTACCAATCATTTCACGCAATAACGATTGCAAATTTGGTAACGTGTATGCGTCATCTTCGGTTATGCTGTTCAATTTCCTCATATCGCTTGCCCATCGGACTGTTCCATCTTTCTTCGGCACACTAAGAAATCCGTGATTGTAAAGCGTACTATCACACGGTTCAATCAAACCATTTTTGATAAGTTCATCTAGATGTTTCCGAAAATTTTCTCTTAAATGCAAAGGAATCGGATATGTTGCGCCACGTTGTGGTCTATCATTCGTTAGAGTGATTGAATACTCTTCTGGCCCTTGATATTCGCCAATGTCTTCCATCTTATAAATAAAAAGGTCGGAATACTCTATGAGTAAATTTTTGTACTTCTTTTGTAAGGATGGAGGGAGTTCCTTGTTAATATCAATATCATCGATATGCTTTACACTGTAATTTTTATCGGAAAATAAATCATGCTGCTCAATTGAAGTCATAACATGCTCGTTTGCTTCAACAATTGCACCTGAAATATCAAAGTCGGTTTCAATGTCTTTAACATGTGACGGAATTTTGACCTGCCCTGCATTATTTATGCTGTATGTTTCATGGTAATTGCTAGAATAAAGTACTGGATTTTCGAAATGCATAATTTTCCTGCGAGTAACGTCGTTCAATGTTGCCATGCCCTGCTCTTGATTCACGGAAATGAAGTCGCATGTATTAACGGTTGGTGAGTCCATGATTATCGGTATAAAGTAATTGTTTTGTGGATGTACCAACTNAGGTATTTTATGAAATATTTCATAAAATACCTGTAATACAGAGGGTCGGCTATGGAAGTCAAAATGGTATTTCAAATTAGTATTCAACCTAGACTGCATTCAATGGTTATTTCGCAAAAAAAGCATTTGAATAATTGCCTATCTTTAATCCGATTTTCAAAAAACATTCCGGATCGAACGAATTGTTCAGAAATAATTTTCATTTGGGGATGGTCGAGAGTAACCCCATGATTTTTCAAAACACGAGTTTCAAAAGCACCAGTTAGACTTCGGGCTCTATTGTATGCCCCCTGCATTTCAATACAGTCTTCTCGGATTTTAAAATTGACTGTATATAGGCTGTCCAATTTTTCTAAAAAACGGTTTCTTTAAAAGACCGCGTTGCCGAACGATCTTAAATATATGTATTATTAAAAATACAAAACGTTAAAAGTTATACACAGGGTGCGCCGTTAACCGGCACCCCGATAACCGACAGCGCCTACGCTATTTGCCGTTAACCGGCAGTTTTTTGCTCGAAAATTTTCCAGCAAAAACGTCCACGCATGTATCCATTAACCGGCAGTTTCCGTTAACCGGAACTTTTTTTTAATTTTCGATTATATTTTCTGCCCTTAAAATGAAAGAAGTTAAAAGGGCTTTAGATATTCTTATTCTTAACACCATTCCTTATATTAACACGACTAATGTACCCCCAAAAACCGTTGCGTTAAGGCAAGGTTATTGTATTACCGGAAAATGTGTTGTGTGAACGCAAGGTTACGTTAAAATACAAAGTTTTCATTGTCTTCCCCAGATTCAACTAAGTGTAGTCGTGAAATTACTGGAATATATCAGTAACTGCTCGTTTAAGACAACAACGTTGCGTTTAGACAAAAAAGTTGTGAACAAAAAAACGTTCCTACAGTTTTCACTGATGTCTAAAACCCCGATGTGCCGATTTTCACTGAAATTCAGAATTTTAACACTTTTTTAAAATGAAACGAAATTAGTGTTTTGTACTCCAAAAACGCATAACTAAAAAGCAAATCGACAATCGTATTCTTCCACTTTCTCCAAAAAACTTTCAGTTTCGGTTTATCCGAAAAACGTTTTTTTTCAGTTTCTCCGAAAAACTTTTTCTTGTATTTTCTCCGAAAAACGTATAAACCGGTAAACGTTTCCCGCAAATGACCGCGGTACTTATGTTACATTTTCAATTTTGAGCGCACAGAAATATAAAACGTATGCTTTATATTTCAAAATGAAAAAATAAACCATGAGTTCAACGGCAGCGCCGTTTTTCCAAGAAAACGTTTTTCCGGGAAAGCCGAACTGGTTTTTCTTGCGTGGCATGATAACAAGTCCGTAAATGTTGGGAAAATGACGTTTAGTCGAGAAAAAAGCCAAAAAAAAAAGTTTGAAATTCTTATTTTTCGTTAACCGGCAGCCCTATTTTCCGTTAACCGAGAGGTCGCCATTTTACCGCGATTTCGCCTACACATGTCTCCGTTAACCGAACTATTTGCCATTAACCGGCAGGTTAAAAATTTTTTAGGTGCCGGTTAACGGCGCACCCTGTGTATAAAAAAATGTTCTTGCATTTTCCCAAAAATACCAGGGCCTGAAGAAAAAAAACATACCGTAGGGGGACTCTCTGATGGGAGTGCTTTTAGGCAGCGCATTCGCTTAAAGCACTCCCATCAGAGAGTCCCCCCTACGGTACTTTAGCTAAACCAGGTGTAAAGGTCTGATTCATTAACTTGACGTCATAAGTTATAAAAGTCCGACCGAAATTATGTTTTTCTTCAGACCCCGGTTTTTCGGAGACAAGGATTTTGGGAGAACATGTAAGAAATTTTTTTCCGACAAAATACCAACAGTATGGGGTATTATAATAAGGCACTTCTCTAGTTTTTAAGCCTGCTAGAATACATAAGTTGGGAAAGCGAGAAACATGTTATTGTACCTCATACATTGTACTGTAAAACATTCCTACTGCGTCTGGTTAAACAAATGTCCCGGTCTTTTAGTTCCTGTCATCGGGTCTTACAGCCTCAAGTCAGTTGGGACAGCCTAACTGCAGGTTGCATAAAAATGCAATGTGGATTCGTATTTGCGTGAATGCATATCAGAGATTCCGTTGTCCAGTTTCCCGAATAATTCTTCAACTTGTGTTTACAGTACGAGCAGCACGAGTCAAACTTCGTTTTTCCACCTTAAAGTTCGATAAGTTATATTATAGGCCTATAACGTATAGGCCACTTTTTGAAACCCTGAACCTAGCTTAAGCTGACCCATAACTTATGGGCCATAAGGGACGGCCATATGGGCCATAAGTACTGTAGTTTATTTACCTTGAGGTAACTCGTACCCAGATTGTGTCAAGCTGGTAACGAGTTGTTCAGAAATATCTGTTCCGAGGTAAGATCTGGCTCGTGTTTTTCCGCCGTATTTCTCATCACCTAGGTTTGTTTGATCTAGGACGCCTATATTTTTTGCTAAAATAATACAAAATTTTATCTTTATTAAAAAAATTGGAAATTAAGAAGAGGTACAATGTAATAACAAAATTACATACCAGTTTCGTTAGGCGACAAGGACTTAAATTGCTCAAACGGCAACTGGTCTTTCGGAATTTCGTCTGGACGGATGTTTAGAACATTGGGCACAATTCTTCCAGAGGTTGAAACATATTCCTAAAAAAATCGTTAACTTAACACATACAATTACGTAGTTTTGCGAAGAGAACTTCACTCGGAAAAACATCTTTCATCGAATTTTCAAAAATGGCTTAATCCGGCTTTGCGAATAAAAAGTTTTTGGGAACATTTTAATTTAAAATTTTTAAATACGCCTAAAGAGCTATTAGATTTCCCCCATAATCATGTATTTTTACCTTTGTTTCAATAATATTTTTTTCCAGAGGCCTTTTAATCAATTTTTTATTTTATTCTCCGTTCAAAATTATGCTATGAGTCATGACCCCAATTTTCAAGTTCAGAGCTCTGTGCTGCCCTGCTTGTGCATTTTTTCTATAAAGTTCTGATGATTAACTATAGAAGTTCTGAAGTTATCGGGCGTTGGGTTATACGTTGGGCGTTGGGGACATTTTCATCCCAACGCGTTGGGGAACTTTTTATTCCCAAAGTGTTGGGAGCGTTGGGCCTTAAGGAAAATCCAAGCGTTAGCCAATGCTCACGTTGGGCGGTTGGAAAAATTCGAGCGTTGGCCAACGCTTACGTTGCGCGTTGGGAAAAAGTCTGGTGTTGGCCACCGCTTGCGTTGGTTGTTGGAAAAATGTGAGCGTTGGCCAACTTTTCCAACACTGCTTATAACTATTAGTTGTTAAACAACTCCAATAATATTTTGGTCTCAAATTATTTACGTCCACTCACCCGAGTCTGATTCACAGAATTCTGCTTTTGTGTATTCTCGTCGAATTCAGACATCCTGTTCTCGAAGCCGTCGCAAAAGTCAAAATAAACCCACGGTAACTCTGAGATAATAATCCAAGTCTAACTATGATTTCAAGTTCGGATGAATGTGTAACTCGTATCATCCGGATGAATCTATTTTGAATTTCCATCCTAAAGCTCAAATAACAGTCTTTTTTAACTCGCCAAGTTCGGCATGATTCATGAAGCGCAAAAAATATTTTAATGACGTCATCACTTAGGGCAAACACACCTTGCATTATTGTGAGAGTTAGGATGAAAAGGTCGTTTTTGATTGGCTAGCCTCCGATTTTATTACATATTACTTGTTGTAATGGTTTGTTAGTTAAAACCCTTTATTCTTTTATTTTAACATGAAAATGACCCCTAAAGTTCGTATACCCAGTTATGGTATACTGGCTTAAAATTGCGAGCGTTTTAAGACACTAAAATGAATGAGTCATCGGATGTTTCAGAGGACCGTGTGTTTTTCAAAAAGCCATTTGTGGTTAACCAGAGAGATTCGGTGGGGATTTTAAAAGATGGCGGTTTTTGTTTTCACTTTACCAGGATGGAAACAAAGGTGGATTTTCACAATAAAACATATTTTAGCACATTTTTGGTACTGCCCTTACTCATTTGTCGGACGTTTAAACGCGTTTTCGGTTCTCGCAAATAGGGCCCGAAAAAGGAGCAATCGCCCGATAAAGGAGTAAGGACTGTGATGTTTAAATAGACAAGACCCGTTACGTCTGAACTCCACTGTAACTGCTTTTCGGATTCAGTTTGTACACAACATGACTGACCCCTCCTTAATAGAAATTGATTTTTTTTTCATGGAAGAAAAGATTTTTCAAAGAAAACTTTTTCAGAAAAGTTATTTCCAACTTGGAAATTCCAAGAACTTTCAAGATTGTGTTATTCCAAAAAAACCTTTGAGGGTCTTTTCTCCGTAATAATTGTGTTTTTTCGTAAAAAAAATTTTCAAAAAAAAAAAAATGTTATCCGATGCGTTTTCCATGACGGGGTTTTTCGCTGAAATTCCTTCTTCGAAAACATTTTTTTTGAAAAGGGGCTGTGCCATTTCGGTTCCTGTGAGAATCTATAAAAGTGTTCCTTTTTGGGATCAGATGAAGAAAGGACATTTCTCCGGAAAGAAATCAATAAAAATATCAGCATTTTGCAATTCCAGTACAAAACGACCCGTACTGTGATAGAGGAGCATGATGTATTTGACATAAGCCTCTGGTGTTACCTAAAAATGCGCGGCGAAACAAATCACAATCAAATCACAATGAGAGAACGATTTTTATTATTTCAAAGCATCATGTCAATCGGAGAATATTTACAAAAAAATCAAATTTATGATATTCACTTTCATCCAACCAATATTTTGTTAAAGGGAGGGTTTTTGCAAAAAAAAAACAGTTGAAAGGAGGACACCCTACGGGGCCCGATTGAAAATGAAAACGTAAGTTGGTCTATACTACCGTTTTAGTCTCATGAAAATCGGCTGAGCGTTTCTAGTATTCCGTGTCGGGGTATTTTAAAATGATATGAAGACCTAACAATTGAAGTGAACATACGTAAACATTATTCTTTACGTAGAGGCGCATTTATAAAGAGGGGAGAAAGGAATGGCACCCCAGTTCAAAATAAAAAGGAAAATTTGGTCGTTTTATCATTTAAAAATATGCCGACACGGAATACTAGAAACAGTCAGCCGATTTTCACGAGGCTAGACCTGTAGAAAATAGTTTTTAAAAATGCAGCGGAATTTAACTTGACTCCGAGTGTAAAGTTATACACAGGGTGCGCCGTTAACCCCCAATTTGCCATCAATGGGCCACTTTTGGGTCAACAGTTTTCAACGATAACATTATTGAACGTCTACGCATTGAGCGGTTAACCGCTTTTTGGCGGGTTAACGGCACACCCTGTGTATAACCTTTATAACAAGTAACGCTTGGTAAGTCTGTATAATTTATGGAATCAAGCTTGGTTGCTACGATATCGAGTTGTCGAGGCTGCGTCTATTAATTTCAATAAAACTCGGACCAGGAACAATTTGGAGAGTTATTTTTCTTAAAATTATTTCTTAAAATTTTTGCCGAGTCAGGGGGCAAAAAGTGTGCCTTTCAAATGAAAATATAGTCCAACACCCAAATAAGAGACACTTGTTTCAGGTGAATTTTCTCTTTTATTTGGGTAGGCGACTCTTTAATATTTTTTTTTATATTTTTTATTTTTTTGTTTTTTTTTTGTATTTTAATTTTTAAAATTTTCATTTGTTATTTCTAATTTTTTTAAATTCCAATTTTCTTTTATTATTTTTCCAATTTTATTTTTTAACTTTTTTGTATAATTTTAATAATTTTCTGTATAATATTTTTTTAAATTTTAACTTATCTTATTTCTGAAGCCCTTGAAAAGACCGGTGAGCACGATCGGTGGACTCAAAAAATGGTTTTNAGGTATTTTATGAAATATTTCATAAAATACCTGTAATACAGAGGGTCGGCTATAAGGTCCTATGATCTTTTTAGCAGGAAGTCAAAATGGTATTTAAAATTAGTATTCAACCTAGACTGCATTCAATGGTTATTTCGCAAAAAAAACATTTGAACAATTGCCTATCTTTAATCCGATTGTCAAAAAACATTCCGGATCTTACGAACTGTTCCGATATAATTTTCATTTGGGGATGGTCGAGAGTAACCCCATGATTTTTCAAAACGCGAGTTTCAAAGGCAACACCAGTTAGAGTTTGGGCTCTATTGTATGCCCCTTGCATCTCAACACAGTCCTCTCGTATTTTATAATTCACTGTATGTAGGCTGTCCAATTTTTCTAAAAAAAACGGTTTGTTTAAAAGACCGCGTTGCCGAACGATAAATATCTTATACATAATATTAAAGTTTCAAGTTGGCTCTTATAAGGTCGCCATTTAGACCGTTATTAGTTGGAGGTTATTAAAAATACAAAACGTTAAAAGTTATATAAAAAAATTTCTTGCATTTTCTCCAAAATACCAGGGCCAGAAGAAAAAAAATACTTTAGCTAAACCAGGTGTCAAGGTCTGATTCATTAACTTGACCTCATAAGTTATAAAAGTCTGAGCCAAATTATCGTTTTTCTTCAGACCCCGGTTTTTCGGAGACACGGATTTTGGGATAAAATGTAAGAAAATTTTTTTTCCGAAAGTTTTCAAATGTACGTTTTTCTGAGCAAATTTTTTTCCGACAAAATACCTACAGTATGGGGTATTATAATAAGGCGCTTCTCGCTTTTCTAGTTTTTAAGCCTGCCAGAATACATAGATTGAGAAAGCGAGAAACATGTTATTGTACCTCATACATTGTACTGTAAAACATTCCTACTGCGTCTGGCTAAAAAATATCCCGGTTTTTTAGCTCCTGCCATCGGGTCTTACGGCCTCAAGTCAGTTGGGACAGCCTAACTGCAGGTTGCATAAAAATGCAATTAGGATTAGTATTTGCGTGAATGCAAATCAAAGATTCCGTTGTCCAGTTACCCGAATAATTCTTCAACTTGTGATTACAGTATGAGCAGCACGAGTCAAACTTCGTTTTTCCACCTTAAAAATAGTTCGATAATTTATAGCATATAACTTGTAGGCCTTTTGGAACCCTGAAGCTGACTCATAAGGGACGGGGACTGTAGTTTATTTACCTTGAGGTAATTCGTACCCAGATTGTGTCAAACTGGTAACGAGTTGTTCAGAAATATCTGTTCCGAGGTAAGATCTTGCTCGTGTTTTTCCGCCGTACTTCTCATCACCTAGGTTTGTTTGATCTAGGACGCCTATATTTTTTGCTAAAATAATACAAAATTTCATCTTTATTTAAAAAATTGGAAATTAAAAAGGGGTACAATGTAATAGAAAAATTTTCATACCAGTTTCGTTAGGCGACAATGACTTAAATTGCTCAAACGGCAACCGGTCTTTTTGAATTTCGTCTGGACGGATGTTTAGAACATCGGGCACAATTCTTCCAGAGGTCCAAACATATTCCTAAAAAATCTTTACAGGGGGGTTGGTTATAAGGTCAGCCATTTGTGCCGTTATTAGGTCAAGTCAGTTTTTTCAGGCACTAAGGTCAAGTCAGTTTTTTTGAGTTGCATGCTTTTTGGGAAAAAAATCTTTAAAATCATGTTTTTTACACTTTTTTTCTATGAAATAGTGTCTTTTTTTAACTTTTTATAGAGTGAAGACCATAATTTTTTGGGGAAAATCAAATCTTGAAAAAAAATGAAGTTTCTCCCTAGCAATTATTGTGGAAAAAAAATTTTGGTTGGTTATAAGTTCAAGTCATTTTCTTCAAAGTGCATTAAGGTCAAGTCAGTTTGTTACTAACAAATTGTTAGACCTTGACCTTATAACCAACCCCCTGTAACTTGGAGACATTTTAAATACGCCTAAAGAGCTGCTATTCGTTCACCAATTATGGATTTTCGAAAAAAAACGTTATTAGATTCCCCCCCCTCCCATAATCATTTCTGATGCCTTTCAATCGATTTTATTATTTTATTCTCCGTCCAAAATTATGCCATGAGTCATGACCCGAATTTTCAAGTTCAGAGGCTGTGCTGCCCTGCTTGCGCATTTTTTCTATAAAATTCTGAGGATTAACTATAGAAGTTCTGATTCAGAACTTCTGAAGTTAAAAATAGCCCGGGCGTTGTGTTATACGTTGGGCGTTGGGGACATTTTCATCCCAACGCGTTGAGGAACTTTTTATTCCCAAAGTGTTGGGAGCGTTGGGCCTTAAGGAAAATTCAATCGTTAGCCAACGCTCACGTTGGGCGGTTGGAAAAATTCGAGCGTTGGCCAACGCTTACGTTGGGCGTTGGGAAAAAGTCTGGTGTTGGCCACCGCTTGCGTTGGTTGTTGGGGAAAATATGAGCGTTGGCCAACACTGCTTATAACTAACAACTCCAGTAATATTTTGGTCTCAAATTATTTACGTCCACTCACCAGAGTCTGATTCACAGAATTTTGATTTTGTGTATTCTCGTCGAATTCAGACATCCTGTTCTCGAAGCCGTCGCAAAAGTCGAAATAAACCCACGGTAATTTTGAGATAATAATCCAAGTCTAACTATGATTTCAAGTTCGGATGAATGTGTAATTCGTATCATCCGGATGAATCTATTTTGAATTTCCATCCTAAAGCTCAAATAACAGTCTTTTTTAACTCGCCAAGTTCAGCATGATTCATGAAACGCAAAAATGTTCAAAATGACGTCATCACTTACGGCAAACACACCTTGCATTATTGTGAGAGTTAGGATGAAAAGGTCGTTTTTGATTGGCTAGCCTCCGAATTTATTACATATTGCTTCTTGTAATGGTTTGTTAGTTAAAACCCTTTATTCTTTTATTTTAACATGAAAATTACCCCTGAAGTTCGTATACCCAGTTATGGTATACTGGCTTAAAATTGCGAGCGTTTTAAGACACTAAAATGGATGAGTCATCGGATGTTTCAGAGGACCGTGTGTTTTTCAAAAAGCCATTTGTGGTTAACCAGAGAGATTCGGTGGGAATTTTAAAAGATGGCGGTTTTTGTTTTCACTTTACCAGGATGCAAACAAAGGTGGATTTTCACAATAAAACATATTTTGGCACATTTTTGGTACTGCCCTTACTCATTTGTCGGGCGTTTAAACGCGTTTTCGGCTCTCGCAAATAGGGTCCCAAAAAGGAGCAATCGTCCGATAAATGAGTAAGGACTGTAATGTTTAAAGGGACAAGACCCGTTAGGTATGCACTCAACTGTAACTGATTTTCGGATTCAGTTTGTACACAACATGACTGACCCCTCCTTAATAGAAATTGATTTTTTTTTCGTGGAAGAAAAGATTTTTCAAAGAAAACTTTTTCAGAAAAGTTATTTCCAACTTGGAAATTTTCCAAGAACTTTCCAGATTGTGTTATTCCAAAAAAACCTTTGAGGGTCTTTTCTCCGTAATAATTGTGTTTTTTCGTAAAAAAAAAAATTTTCAAAAAAAAAAATGTTATCCGATGCGTTTTCCATGACAGGGTTTTTCGCTGAAATTCCTTCTTCGAAAACGTTTTCTTTGAAAAGGGGGTGTGCCATTTTGGTTTCTGTTAGAATCTATAAAAGTGTTCCTTTTTGGGATCAGATGATGAAGAAAGGACATTTCTCCGGAAAGAAATCAATAAAAATATCAGCATTTTGCAATTCCAGTACAAAACGACCCTAACTGTGATAGAGGAGCATGATGTATTTGACATAAGCCTTTGGTGTTACCTAAAAATGCGCGGCGAAACAAATCATAATCAAATCACAATGAGGGAACGATTTTTATTATTTCAAAGCATCATGTCAATCGGAGAATATTTACAAAAAAATCAAATTTATGATGTTCACTTTCATCCAACCAATATTTTGTTAAAGGGAGGGTTTTGCAAAAAAAAAAAACAGTTGAAAGGAGGACACCCTACGGGGCCCCGATTGAAAATGAAAACGCAAGTTGGTCTATACTAGAGAGTAGTTTTTAACAGTTCAGCGGAATTTTGACTTGACTCCGAGTATATAGTAATACACAGGGTGCGCCGTTAACCCACAATTTGCCATCAATGGGCCACTTTTGGGTCAAAAGTTTTTCAACGATAACATTATTGAACGTCTACGCATTGAGCGGTTAACCGCTTTTTGGCGGGTTAACGGCACACCCTGTGTATAACCTTTATGATATCGAGTTGTCGAGGCTGCGTCTATTAATTTCAATAAAATTCGTAGCAGGAAGAATTTGGAGAGTTATTTTTCTTAAAAAATTATTTCTTAAAAATTTGTGCCAAAAATTGTGCCTTTCAATTGAAAATACAGGCCAACACCCAAATAAGAGACACTTGTTTCTGGTGAATTTTCTCTTTTATTTGGGTAGGCGACTCTTTATTATTTTTATATTTTTTTTGTTTTTTTTTGTATTTTAATTTTTGAAATTTTCATTCGTTAATTCTAGTTTTTTTAATTAAATTTTATTTTTCCAATTTTATTTTATTATTTTTCCAATTTTTTTTTATAACTTACTTTTACTTTTTTGTACTTCTAATTTTTAAATTTTAACTCATGTTATTTCTGAAGCCCTTGAAAAGACCGGTGAGCACGATCGGTGGAGTCAAAAAATGGTTTTAACCGACCGCGCGTTTGGGACACCCTTAAAATATTTAAATGCTGACCTTGACGCAACAGGTTTCTTTAGTCAAGAGTCTATAATTTGTGATTTTCACGATAAAACGATCACTTACTCCATTGGCAAAATTATTATTTTATTATTTACCGGGTGGCAGTGCGCTTGGAGTTTTATTAACAATGTCATTACCGAGGAAAAGCTTATTTCGTGGCGGAAAAATAAACTTTATTTCTCATTTTTAAAGCTCATCCACCAAATGCTGAATTTTAACCCCCATGCTCGCATAGACCTTGAAACGGTTTCTACACAAATATCACAAATGAAAAATTCTTTCCTGGAACATGGAATTATCCGGTCGAGTAGAAAAGATATTAGTTATATGTATCGATTTGAACAAATGGAGTCTATTACATTCATCGGAAAATTCCCAAAACACAAATATCAGGACAGGTTAACAGCGTTTCGAACATTTTTTCAACCCCCGAGGGCACAAAATCCTTAACGGAGTTTTCAAAGAAAGAAATATTATTTTCATTTCCGCAAATTTGGTCAACCGCGGTGAACCGGAGATTACAAAAGCTTTTTATTAAATTTTGAGGAACATACAATCATGTCTTTTCGGCGTTTTGTTGGCCACAGAGCACATTTTTTCTATATGAATCATGTTTTTTTTTCTCCAGAAAATAAAACTTGTTGGTTATAAGGCTGAAACCAATTTTTCAGAATAGATCTCATCTTCTTTTTTGTTGGTTTGACCTTATAACCAATAACGCCCCGCTTTGCGAAAAATTTCCCTCGACAGTGAAAAAGGATAGACGGCCTTATGGCCACATATATTATATGTTACCTGAAAAGTCACTCATTTACAACGATATGGAAGATTACTTGCACTGTTTTGGAATTATTAACAAAGCAATAACTTTGGCCCAAAAATTATACATTCGGCGCAAAAATCCAAAATATAAAGAAACGGACTACGACGAAAATATATCAACCCTTATCAACATTTTTTGCCCACAAAAGCAGCGCATTTTTGCCAAGAATAGCTCGGCAGATTGCCTGGAATTTATTCCAATGCACGATGCGTTTATTGAGAAAACGTTACGGCGATTGTGTTTTCAAACAGTGTTTGAAGATGAGGGCTGGAAACGAATCCCACGTTTAATTCGACAATTTGAAAAGGAAAATATAAACAAGGAAGACGTTGAATTAAGATTTAAAAAACTTTACCACACCAAAGAAAAAACCTGCCGGCAGAAATATGGATCGAAAAGCGACCATTAGTTTAATATTTCGTTTTTTTTTAATTTTACAAAGTACGCCCTCTAAAGGACGGTTAAAAATTTTTGACCGCGGTCCACTTTTGTCCTTTATAGAGTATTCTGCCGCTTGTAAGAGTGTGCCGTATAGGGCGTACCCCCTGTGTTTATTAGGTCGAATAAATGGGTAACCAAGAAGGTACTTTATGAAAAAACCATTGGCGTCACGGAGTCGCCGTTAGTAATTCCAATTAGTCTCCTAATTTCAAAACTGTGGGTTTTATATTAATTATTTATTGGAATTATTAGACACGGCTCCAATGACTCAGTGGCGATACATGTTTAACTGTCTGAATTAAAAAACTTAGTTTGGCCGTTTTCTGGAACAGGGCGAAACTTGAAAATGGCGATTTTTTCCGGGTTTTTTTGAAATAACTGAAATAAGTTAATGATAATCTGAAAAATTGGTAAATGTAAAAACGTAAAAATTTTATTTTATCCATAATTAGTTCCGGCTTCTGGCGGAGTCAAGCTGTTGTCATAATCGCCTCCTGATTATTGCAACCGTTATCACAAAGTGCAATGCCAAAAATACAAAATCACAAATTGCCATGGCGGTCATAATGGAGCAATGTGATGAGAATTTTGTTCACTTTTCCAATTTGTTCGGATTGAAGGTAAAAATCCCATTGGATCAGCTTTCATACAATGAGTGGCGTAAAACGGGCACACAGTACCCCAGTGATATTATTAATGATTTTGACGATAATGAAGATTACCTTTTATATGACATTTCCTACAAGTTAGAGTATACAACAATATTTTATGACCAGAAATATACAGACAAGATTAAATCGAATAAAAACGATATGTGCAATACGTCTGGTTTCGATCCGCCCTCCTCATTTTTAGAAAAGCCACATTTTGCCTTGGGGTTCGAAAAATGGAGTGGGGGTACTTTCGCGACCATTTGTGGTCGCGAAAAAACCCCGCTTATGAGTACTTTCGCGACCACATCATTCATTCACATCATCAACCACGCGAATCGTTGTTCAAAGTATCATTACGCGACCAAATGGTGTGGTCGCGAAAGTACTTATAAACGGTTTTTTTTCGCGAATAAACGTACTCATAAACGGTTTTTTCCCTTCACCCGAAAAATTTAAAAAAAATATTTTTCATTGTACCGCATAATGAAACCATTGATTGTTAAATAGCGTTAATTGCACCGAATTTTTGGGACCCACTTTTTAAAACGGATTTTTTAACATGAAAATGTTTTAATATACTGTTTTATCATCAATATTTTGACAACAAATTTTATAAACTCATTTATGTTTAACAGCAATAAGCTAATTTTTCCCCAATACGGATATTTCGAAAAATTAAGGTTCTCTCGAATTTGTGAAAGTGGAAGAATTAAAAATAATTTGAAATAAAGCGTTCGATCCCTAAGATTTGGATGCGTAGGTTTAGATGTGTATTCTCATTGGCCCGTCTCCGCTATTCTTTGTTGGACTCAAGCTAGGTTGTTTAGGGTATGACTAGAACGATGATGAACTGACAATTTTTAGAAAATAATAAGTAAAAAGAACGTTTGGATATCAAATTTTATTCACCGCTCAAAATTAGCAGGACATAAATTATCATTTTTCTCAAAATGGAAAAAGGGTCAAAATGTTCTAGAACGATGCCTTCAAGAGAACTTGTTTGGTCTCAGTAAAAGAGTGAAAGTCACCGGGAGTTCAATGATTTCAGTTTTTAATTTTGTGCGTATAAATATTTTAACTCCCGCCCGGCAAACATATTTCGAACCCCGTATTGCGTCAGATTTAACTTTTAGTAAAATTCGGTTTGTGTCGGAGGAAATGGCAAAAATTCAAAATGCAATCGAAATGAAAACAAACGTTTTGGAGCATTTACGAACATGGCAGATCACTATTAATGATACTTATGCTAATGTTCTCACTTATATCCGAAGTTTATTTCGCCATGGCAACACTAACGAAACAGTTTAGGGTTTACAATACATGTACTGGTTTAGTCTCATGAAAATCGGCTGCGCGCTTCTAGTCGGCATATTTTAAATAATGTATAAGTTGTACTGCAAGACGTTCAGTAGAGTTGTTCACATGGGTGAGACAATGCCGTGTCTAGTAATTCCAGGAATATGTAAAACTCAGTCTTGAATTTCGGACTCGGGAGGCCAATTGGAATTATTAGACACGACCCCGACGATCTACTGGCGCCGAAAACGGACAAAAAGTAAAAGTCGCTTCTTTTTGGTTGGCTATAAAGTGAAATCAGTCTTATGAATCTTATACACAGGGTGCGCCGTTATGTTTCACCCCGTTATGTTCCACTTTTTCCCGCCCGTGCTGTTATGTTTCACTTTTTAAAGAAAATATTAACTCCTAATGCATATCTTTATATGTTAAGCCCTACGCCGTTATGTTTCACCTTTTTCCGCTGGGGCCACTATGTTTCACTTTTTTCGAATTTTTTTGTGAAACATAACGGCGCACCCTTTGTAACCACATTATAAGGATGATATTTGTTTTGCGTTTAAACCCAATTTCCAGGCAAAAAACTTTTGATTGAAGTTGTGACGGAAAAGAACCCGACCCTTATTGGTAAAATAACACCTGAAGAACTTCAACGTAGGCTTGACACGATTAAACGGCAATTTTTCAAAACAAGTTTTTTGGTCGATCATAAATATGCCGTGGGTGGTTATTCGGCGCTCTACTGTAAATTGCAATGGAATAATGATACGTTAATCTCAGATGCCGATTTGGAGACTTTTAAAAGTTTATTACTATTTGATGCAGAGATGTGAAAATAACGGCACAGTTTTCTGGAGGGTTGGTTATAAGGTCAGCCATTGGTGCCGTTATAAGTTGAGTTTTTTTGCACTAAGGTCAAGTCACTTTTTTCAGGCACTAAGGTCAAGTCAGTTTTTTTNTTTTTTTGGGTAGCATGCTTTTTGGGGCCCCCGCTGTTACATTTTTTTTTATAGAAATCATGTCTTTTTACACTTTTTTCTATAAAATCATGTCTTTTTGAACTTTTTCCCAGGACTAAGGTCTTATTATGGAAAAATAATTTCCGGTTGGTTATAAGGTCAAATCAGTTTTGAAGACGTTGACCTTATAATCAACCCCTTATAACAGTTATCCAAAGAAATGTTTTCTGGGATTTTTCCGAATTCAAATGACGTTTTCACATCTCCAATTTGATCAGTCTGTGGGAGCAAAATTAGATAAAATTATGTTTCATGTTTGTCATTATGGCGCCTATCATCTTCTCAATCCGGATATTTGGGAAAATAAAGTGATAAACTGCAATTATCGGGATGAAATGGGGGCNNNACCTTTTTCCATGCCATATTTGAACAAATAATTTTGTGTAATAATAAAAAATCCAAGGTAAGAAAAGTGTTTTTTTCAAGATTCCACACATTTTTTCGAATAAGATCATGTCAAGGTGGGGTTGGTTATAAGGTCAGCGATTTGCATCGTTATAAGGTGTAGATAAAAACTCACTGATGCTTATACCGATAGGCTTATAAATTCGTAGAATGAATAACCACCAAATAATGTAAATTGATAATTGCTCTTTATTTTGTGATCGTCGTTTTGTAATGCATTAAAGAAAAAAGTATTTATTCTTGTTTTTTTTGTTAATCCAATGTTATTTTGCTGTTGGGTTTCCCCTGTCGTGTCTCCCGCGTTTGGCTTGAGCTCTCTTCTCCTGAGCTCATGCCAGCGCTCTTTTCCCGCCAAATAAACACCAGACACGCGGTCCTTGATTAAGTGCCGTATCCATTCACTATTAACATTTCCCTCTCTCCTGCTGCCTTAACGGGAATCCTTTCCCGGTGAGGCATTCGACAGACTCGTTTCGGATAATCCAATCTGATAACATTTTCGATAAATTCTTCTCGGATAATTCCATCCAAAACTAGGAAATTTTTGTTTCACCGCACCTCAATAAAAATTAAAAAAATGACTTCAAAAAAATGTGAAAAAATCATAAAAAGAACACCAAGTTAAACATAAATAAAAAAAACTTGACGTGGTGACAAACCACGCAAAAAAACAGAATTTCTTTCACTCCAAGCACGTTGTTCGCTGTCAGGCAAAAATAGCGCTTATAATGAGAGCTAAAAATTCTGTGTTTCATGCCATAACCGAGGTCACGCAAAACGGCTCCTCTTCTTCATGACTTTTGCGCGACTTTCTTCTGAGTCCAACAAAAAATTCGACCTGGAATTCCAGGTCTTCTGATTCCCGCACAATTTCTCGAAGCATAGTCTCATCGATCAGATGCGCCGCTTGATCGATTATGGAATACAGGATGACCGGCGAAGCCATCCTTTGTCTGTGGATGTTCGTGAGCACTCGGCCAATAATCCGATTAGCAACCGCGTTGAAGATCAAGGTGCGGAAGTCCTTCTTATTTGAGCAATTCGACATTATCAGATATCCACAAAAACTTCCGTACTTCAAAATGATCTCTTGACCCAATTTATTCTAAAGGTACCCCTTCTGGGTTTTGTTGAAATCCCAGTACCGCTTTATGGTATTAAAGTTGAAAGCCACGGTGCTGTACAAAAATTTGTACCTCCGCCGGTCAAATGGTACTTCAGGTGCCCCCATGGGCTTCATTACCCGGCTCACTGCCCAAATGGTCTTGTCTTCGACGAATATGCGAAATGAGTGCTCCCCTCTTCGCTTTCTGACCGTTCGTCGCACAACATCAACCGCTTGATCCCTGTCTCTCAACTTTTTGAAAAAAACACGAGCTTGAGTTCTCGTAGCGTGTTCAACAAGGATGTCAACCACCCCTTCAACGGTTATCCTTCTACCTGACTTAATTATTCTCATAATCAGCATGACAAAAAGGCTCTGGACAAACTCATATGCACACGGATTGCGCGCGTCCATGCGGCAATCACGAAAGTCGAGCATGCCTTCTGCTGTCCATTGATCAAAACTCGTCATCCTAGCTTCGCTAAAATTATCATACACGTAAATTTTGAGGATTCGAAGGACTTTCGAAATGATAATTCATAAATTAAAGAGTCGTTCGCATTAACCAAAAACAATAAAAGTCGCATCAATAGCCAGCAGACTAACACTTCATTCGATTTTCACGAGCTTCGAAATCAACCCGCGATCTGAAGGGTTTTTCTGTGGTCTGCCACTTTTTGAGTTACTTAATTCAACGTCATGCTGGGACGTCTTTACGGATCTTACTCTGGCGATCAAGATTCAGCACGTCACAAAGCCATAGGAAAATTCCCCTAAGAAAAAAAAAATTTCTAATCACCGTATTTCTTCTTACACACACATGCAAGTTTTTCATGCTTAGATGATAGCAAATGAATTTTTGCTACAAAAACCAACACGGGTGACGATAATCGTCAGCTGTTTGCTCAATAACCACTGATAGCTCATCCTTCAGTTTTTTCAACTTAGGCTCAATTATTTTAACATAACGCTGAGCATGCCGACTTTCCCTTAACCTGGAGGCCACTTTTCCTACGGACTCCAAATTCCTCCGCGACAAACTATGAAGGTCCTTATAGTCAAGGTTAATGTCGCTCGCGTTCTCTGCTGTAAATTCCAAGTCAAGCCTCACGGCTTGTACGAGCATCTTTTTGTATGTATCATTGCAAACAGTCGACTCATCTTGAAGTACTGGAACACTTGAATATTTGTGTCCAGCGTTCGCATCATTTCGCCTACCCGCGTGCGTATTCATTTCACCCAGTCTTCAATAATAAATAGCTATTCCCCCGCATCTCCACCATTATGTAGATAAAAACTCACTGATGCTTTTACCGATAGGCTTATAAATGCGTAGAATGAATAACCACAAAATAATGTAAATTGATAATTGCTCCTTATTTTGTGAGACGTTTTGTAATGCATTAAAGAAAAAAATATTTATTCTTGTTCTTGTTTTTGTTCAATGTTGTTTTGCTGTTGGGTTTCCCCTGTCGTGTCTCCCGCGTTTGGCTTGAGCTCTCTTCTCCTGAGCTCATGCCAGCGCTCTTTTTCGGCCAAATAAACACTCGTTCCACACACGCGGCTCTTTAGAACCAAGACACGCGGTCCTTGATTAAGGGCCGTATCCATTCACTATTAACATAAGGTCAAGTCAGTTTTTTATAACCAATCCCACCTATATTTCAAATGTTTTTGATTTTGACACTCAGGTGGAGCGGGGTTCTTTCGCGACCATTTGTGGTCGCAAAAAACTTCGTTTATGAGTACTTTCGCGACCAAATGTGTGGTCGCGAATTGTTGTTCAAAATATAGTTTCACGACCAAATGGTCGAAATGGTGTTTTGGGTGAGGTTTCGCGAACAAGAATGGTACTCTTCACCACTAAGGTCTCCGCAAAAAATTCTTAACATATTTTTTAGATAAAATAATGTAGTTTTAGCTTTTTTGCTGTTAATGATGTTAAATCATGATGGTTATAAAGACTTATAAATGTACTGTTTTTATTACCCTTTTTAGTTCCGGCTAGTTATCGTAGCTAATCTTAATATTTCAGTTTGATTTGAAAGAACTTAATTCAAACCCGCAATTTGGCCAGCGACTTTACGATGCGTTTCATAATTTACAGTCCATCGCTCGTCAACATGTCACCTCAAGAGAGTTGCTTAAACTGATTGAAGCACCTGACCGAAAAGGCCAAACCGTTTTTATGTTGGCCAGTTTTTACTCGAGAAAGTTATGCCGCTCGTTGGCCCTAAAACGAAACTTAAAACTCAATTATATTGCCGTCGATTTCCAAACGCCCAGCTTTAAATTCACGGATGTCATTAAAAAGTTGCTCGAGCAGGATAGGGTTTTTTATTTGACATTTCCCGACTTTTTATTATTCAGTTTTTCCTATTAACACTTGCGGCCCCGTTTTTAACCGCTGTGCGCCCGTATTTACTAGCCAGTGGCGCACCAAGCCGTGGGAAAACTCACATCATATGGAAATGCTACTCTAAACTTTAGGGTCAAATCGTGTCTAATTATTCCAAGTTTGTAAATACAAAAGGTCAGGTGACTTTTATATATTTTTTGGAATTATTAGACACGGACAATTTTTTGTATAAAAGTGTTAAAAGCGGTAACCCGATGTACATTTCCGTTAAATATAGACGGACCGGTAATAGCTCAAAGGTTTGGGAGGTCAAGTCGTCTCTAATTATTCCAATAAGTCCAAGTGGAATTATTAGACACGGCAATTTTCGCGTATACCGGTTTAGTCTCATGAAAATCGGCTGAGGGTTTCTAGAATAGAGCAATTTTCTTCTTTTTTTCTTACAATGGGGTGTATGCCGACACGGTATACTACAGGTTTAGCCTCATGAAAATCGGCTCAGCGTTTCTAGAATACAGCAATTTTCTTCTTTTTTTGTTGCAATGGGGTGCTCTTATTGGCCAATATCATTTTAAAATATGCCGACACGGTATACTAGAAACGCGGAGCCGATTTTCATGAGGCTAAACCAGTAGAAACGCGCAGCCGAGTTTCATGAGACCAAACCAGTAGTATTCCGTGTCGGCATATTTTTAAATGATATAAAGACCAAATTTTCCTTTTTATTTGGAACCAGTGTGCCCCTCTTTTCTCGCCTCTTTAAATGTCGCATTTATAAAGATGGGAGAAAAGAGGGGCACCCTACTTCCAAATAAAAAGGGGAAAAATTGGTCTATCATGTTAAAATATGCCTACACGGTACACTACTGGTTTAGTCTCATTAAAATCGGCTGCGCGTCTAGTATACCGTGTCGGCATATTTTAAAATGATATTGGCCAATAGGAGCACCCCATTGCAAAAAAAATGAAGAAAATTGCTCTATTCTAGAAACGCTCAGCCAATTTTCATGTGGCTAAACCTGTAGAAACGCTCGGCCGATTTTCATGAAACTCAACCGGTAATTGTATATAATTTATAAAACCGGTAATCGAATGTCAATTTCCGGTTTACCAATAAAATATTTTACAAGAAATAACCGCGATAATCGCCAATTTGGCAGGGCAAGCGAACACAAAAATAAGACCATCGAAGCCGTGTCTAATAATTTCAGTTAGTGTTGGAATTCCGAAATAATAATTTATTGATTTTTTGAGAATTAACCTTTTACGCTATTATCTCTCAATTTTTGTTTTAGATTACACTTTTTCAATTTGGTTTTAAAGAAGGGGGTGTCTCGAAGATTAAAAATTTAAAACCCAAAAACAGAATGTGAATCCTTTTATTCCAAATGCGAATAATAAGTCCGAGTATGACCTTAACAAAAGCGAGTTCAGGAAATATAAAGACCACCTAACCTCCTTTATTTACAATTTCAAAAATACCGGTTGGCAGAAAAGTCCAAAAACAGCATTTTACTATTCTTTGCAGGACTCGATTTGCACAGAAGAATGTGACCGAAATTGTCCCGATGCAATGGAAAAGTTTTTTTGCTATCAAGGAGTTAAAATGAAAAAGTCTGAAAAGGCTATGATTGGCTTGGGTGGCTATGGGTATGTTATTAAAGGCATGTGGCATGGAAAGATACGGTGTTTTTAAGAAAACGGGCAATTATGTAGTCGTTGGTTATAAGGCCCGATATTTGGCCGTTATAAACTTTTAGGGTAATTTAACGGTATGGCCAGGCGGCCTTTTTTAGAAGAAAAAAACTTTAAAATCATGTTATTCAGACATTTTGTAAGTAAAGATCAAGATTTTTTTGAGTTGTTTGTGGAAACTCTAATTATGTTAAAATCTAGAACTAATGTTAATTTTTTATGTAGTACAAAATTAGCTACACTGTAACCGTTACATCCTTAATAACACTATCTAAGAGATCTGCTTTTAAACATTTTAAACTAAATATTTCTTACATGGAAAAAGATTCCCACGCTGTGGCACTTGCTGAACAATCAATTAACGAGTTTAAAGCACTATCAGCAGGAGTTAAAATTCGCACATTTAAAATACCTGATACACAGGGTGCGTCGTTATGTTTCACAACAAAAAAAAATTCGAAAAATAGTGAAACATAATCGCCCGAGCAGGAAGCATATTTTTGAATTTTTAAAACAAACTATCGACTCGCTGCTCATTTTTTCTATAAATACACCGGGTGCGCAGTTATCGGGCATCCAGTTATCGGGCGGGTTTGTGTCCAGTTATCGGGCACCCTGCGCTGTTATCGGGCACCCTGCACATTGCTCTGGAATATATATGTGTATAAATGACCACATTTCCCGCTCGTGCTGTTATCGGGCGGGTTTTTCTTGCATATTTTTACCTTATTCCGCTTCCGCCCTGAGCAGTTATCGGGCGCCCGATTAACGCTTTTTTGTCGCGAAACCCGCCCGATAACTGCGCAACCGGTGTACTTTAAATATTTGGTGCTATTTTAACCCCTGCTTTCAGATTTTGAATATACGAAACATCGAAATATTTTAACGGTTTATGGACACTATCGGCAGCACATTTGTGGCGAGAACGAAACGGTAATTGTGTCTGAACTTTGTCATGGAAACTTAAATGAACTTTTGCCCAAAGGTAGTTTTTGTAGAAACCGAAAAATCGAAACGATTTTTTTTTTCCAAAAAGCAAATAAAACCAGGTGATACAGCTTGGTAAACTTCGGCCATCTGATTATTGAAAAAAAATTTTGAGCCACCAGTGGACCACCAGAGCCCCTGTAAACCTTGTAGAACTGTTTGAATTTTCCAACCTACGCACGAGAACTTCGACACCTGAAACGTAGGCACCGAAATGAGCCAAAATTGCAACCAAAAATACACGTAGTTGAACGAGGTTTATAATTTGCGTCTATTAGTTTTTTTCGATTTGACGATTTCTACCAAATCTACCAAAGTTAACGACACGAATTTTATCCGTTTTNCAATGGGGTGCTCCTATTGGCCAATATCATTTTAAAATATGCCGACACGGTATACTAGAAACGCGCAGCCGATTTTCATGAGACTAAACCAGTAGAACTGTTTTAATTTTCCAACCTACGCACGAGAACTTCGACACCTGAAACGTAGGCACCGAAATGAGCCAAAATTTCAACCAAAAATACACGTAGTTGAACGAGGTTTATAATTTGCGTCTATTAGTTTTTTTCGATTTGACGATTTCTACCAAATCTACCAAAGTGAACGACACGAATTTTATCCGTTTTTTGAAACAAATCGTCACTGGGTTAATTGAAATTGAAAAAGCTGGCATTTCACATGGCGATATAAAACCGGATAATATTTTGTTCAAACGAACGGGAAGAAATATTGATCAGTACGAATTATGTATTGCTGATTTTGGCCATGCTAACCCTAATCAACTCGGTGGGACGCCAATGTTTATGAGTCCAGAGGGACTTTCCGGCAGAGTCGTTGGCCAGTCTGATGTTTATAGCCAGGATGTCGAAAATATTCTAGGCGGTAAACGCGGTATAAATCAGTACTACCGGTTGAGTTTCGTGAAAACCGGCCGAGCGTTTCTTGTATACCGTATCGGTATATTTTAAGATGATATAAAGACCAATTTTCCCCTGTTTATGTTGAACTGGGGTGTCCTCCTTTCTCACTTCTTTATAAATGCGGTATTTATAAAAAAGGGGAGAACGGAGGGGCACCACAGTTCGAAATAAAAAGAAACTGGGTCTTTATATCATCTTAAAATATGCCGGTATGGTGTACTAAGAACGCTCGGCGGATTTTGGTGAAACTCAACCGGTAGTTCATTTATTTGCGATAATTTACGTAGTCATATCGATTAGCCCGATTGTACCAAATTTAAGAAAATTTATTTCATATAAATCATATATGAAAAAGTCCACGTTTTACGCAATAAAGCCAACTTTAACCCCTGTATCATGCCGTGTCTAATTATTCCACTATATCTCCAAATGTTGTGGGTTGGATTTGATTAGTTCATTGGAATTCGTAGACACAGCTAACGCACTCCTGCACGCCAAAAGTGGCCATTAAATGTAACAAAGACAATCTGAACTGACATTTTGTACCTACTACAGGTTTAGCCGCATGAAAATCGGCCGAACGTTTCTAGTATTCCGTGTCGGCATATTTTAAGATGATATAAAAACCAATTTTCCCTTTTTATTTTGAACTACCGGTTGCGTTTCATGATATTCTTTACGTAGGGGCGTATTTATAAACATGGGAGAAAGGTGTGGCACCCTAGTTTGAAATAAAAAAGGAAAACTGGTTATTATATCATCTTAAAATATGCCGACACGGAATACTAGAAACGCTCGGCCGATTTTCACGAGGCTAAACCTGTAGATTAAATTAATTATTATAATCCAAGATAGTCCTTCGACATCCTAAAAATGGTCTTGGAATAACAATTTTTATAATGCGATACAATCCGAATGATGTGCTTCACGCACTTTATAAACCCTACAATGACGAAATAAAAATTGCGGAATTGCAGAATTATTTTCAAAATAATCCAACGCTAAAACTAATTAACGAAATGATTCGAGTCAAGCCAAATGAAAGGCCAACTTTAAAAGAAGTTTATCAAAGAATTCAAACTCCCCAAATATTATATGAGCCATTTCGAAAAACTCTATCAGAGCCCCAATGCCAATACTCATTTCATTTGCCTTCGTCTGGAACAGGCAGGGTGTCCACTTTTCATAAACAGTCCTTACTCCCAATAGGGACAATGTTGCGAAAGTTTCCCGAAATACCGGTTGAGTTTTATGAAAATAGGCCGAGCGTTTCTAGCATACCGTGTCGGCCTACTTTAAGATGATATAAAGACCAATTTTCCCCTTTTTATTTTGAATTGGGGTGCCCTTTTTTCTCCCCTCTTTATAAATGCAGAATATATAAGGACGGGAGAAGGGAGGGGCACCCCAGTTCCAAATAAAAGGGGGAAAATTGGTCTTTATATCATCTTACAATATGTCGACACGGTATACTAGAAACGCTCGGCCGATTTTCATGAAAGTCAACCGGTAGATAATCTATGTTGCATAAATTTACTGGATTTTTCCGTACGAAAGTGTGGGTCACCTAGGCACAGGTCATTTGAGCATTGACACTCATTTGTTCAACAATAGCATTGATTTGAATTTATCCAAAAATTTTGTATCCCATGTTGTTCATGATCAAGGCGATTCTGGAAAATGCTGGGCCTTCTCAACCGCAACCATGTTAAGGACGGGGTTTACCTTTTTACTATCATCTTAATTTTTTTTACTGAAAATTGTACTCGGTGTCTAAAAATAACATCTTATAACAGCCCCAGTTTTTTTTTTTGATAAAATTATATGTGGATAAAAACTCGGTAAACCCATTTTGTTTAGAAATTCTTTAAAAAGATTAATCGACCAATTAAAAGGATCGAAGCGTATTGACTTATCTTTACATGAAGAGTTACATACGGATATTAATGCATCTTTACATCATAAAACATTGAGAACGGAATTAATGATGATAATTCATCCAATCAGAATTAATACAAGCGGAACCCATCAGGATGCCCCACTGTATAAAGTAATGAATAGGGTGAGTTCAAACTTTTCACGCTTTTTTTTATTTTAGGTTGCCCAATAGCTCTTTTCGGTCATTATTTTTTTATAGATTAGATTTTTTATTAAATCTTACCGACAGAAAATTATCTAGACTAGACAGGTGAAAATACGTTAGATTTTTTCGGCCCTTATAAGCGACCCTCTTGGGGTTAATTTGGGACAAATTCGTATTAAAATGGCTTACTAAATATTAAAATTAATTTTGTACCAAAAATGCAAAAATTTCAGACTCTCAAAACCACAAGTTATGATAAATTGTCCACCCTAGTAGTGACGTTGCTCATGTTTTGAAAGTTGCGCTCCCATTGGCTTGCTTCCGCGCGAGGGCCAATCAAAATGCAGAACCCTTTAGGGTTGACGAAAAAGAAAAAATAAAATCCGTTTTTTTTGGGCCAATTTGTTGAGTAAAGTATAATTTTAGCTCTCCATGAAAACAATGATGCATCCAGAAGGAATATATATGCTAAACTCCGTATCCTCAATTACGGGCAAACTGCCGGGAAAAATCAAACCCATTAAACAAGTTTTTTATCGCATGTTCGGTGATAAAGAAAGTGAGAAATTCGAAATTAGCTGGGTGAAACCGTTTGACGAAAGTTTGGTCGAGTTTGCCGGATCTTTTGATGATGCATTTCGGGCAAAAAAGTCGATCGTCTGTGCCCATGGAATCGATAACAATGTCGTACATGCAGTCGGGTGCCATAATGTGGAACTTTTTTTTATCACGAAAATAAAATAGCTTAAAAATCTAGTGTTAAAGTATAATATATATATATAATTTCGTCTTTATAATTTGGTGTCGCTAAATTATTCCACATGATAGCACCCCCACTGTAGTCACATTATGCGATCACAAAGATGGAAAATATATTTTCAAAAGTTCGTACAGTGATCAGCCGATAATTCAACGCTCGGATAGTAAATTAGAAAAACCACATTTCGGTTTTTATATTGAACTAGAGCTGGAATAATTTTAACTGTAGCTAAAATAACAAATATATTTCATAAAAATTCTGTGTTGGACTTTATTTATAATAAAACTCATTAAACACTACGCCAAAGACTAATACCAAACTACGCAAAGAACGCGAGAAAAATATAAAAAAATATTGTTCGACATCAGAATCGAACACACCGCCTTCTGATTAGACGGATTTTGCTTAAGAGTCCTTAACACCATATGAAATACCTAACGAATAAAAGCTTATTTTATTTGACTTCTTTGAATGAGATTCTTTGAATTTATTATAAATACAGAGTAATTGTTTTGTAATATAAAACAGAGAATAAAGTAGTGACCGCTTTGCACTAACGAGCACGTTAAAACAGGTCATTATACTATAAGTACACGGCTTAGCTTGTGAAGAGGTTTCTCAGTAAAGTTTGAAGTTTAATTTGTTTTAAAACGGAGTTATTACACTTGAAGTTAAATGTTAAAGAAAACCACTTTTCATGTGAAAAGTGATCATACGATGAACGTTTACCTAATGCGGGAAAATATGTAAAATGAGAAAACTGAAAATGATGCAAAATGTTCATGACGTTTCAATTTTGAACTTCCCAGAAAAAATGATGTCATCGGGCGGTTATTTAAAAATATATAACAGTCCTTTTTCGGACGTTTTCGTTTCTCGAAAATAGCGTCCGAAAAAGAGCATCGCCACAAAAAGGATCATTTTTTTATTTGAATGCCCCCATTTTGGCCGAAAAAGCGTCTGAAAAAAGGAGCATTTGTCCGAAAAAGGAGCGTTCGAAAAAAGAGTAAAGACTGTATGTCGTTTATACTTTGTGTGGGATATTTGATTCGTTTTTCTGTGAACGAAGTGCATTAATAGAGCGTACAATAGTCTTTTTTCCTATTTTTGAAAAGTCGGCGAAAAAAAAACTCAAAGAAGGAAAAAGAAAATAAGATGACTGGCATAGTTTCATATTTTTAGTTTGAAAAATCGAAATTCAAAAATCCGAGAAAATAGGTTTGTGTGTAATCGTTGAAAGTTGCTTTCACAAATAAAACTAACTTAGTACTGTGAAACTTGTGACACTAGTTCCATTTTTCGCACAAAAAAATCCTTTTTTTCGAGCTGAACAAAATTGAACTAGCAATTGAAAATTTGAGCTGTCCAATTATTTGTTTTGGCTAAGCTGTCCTGGAACATTCTTGTAAATTTATATAAAGTTTTTTTGCCCATTCATAAGGGGATATTGTAACTTTCGTTTTTTTTTCCTAAAATTTTTAAGGATTTAAGGTCAAAAATGAAAAAAAAATTATAATCTGCAGCCGCTAAAAAGCTTTAATTGAATGTAATATGCTTCCTTAAACCAAATCACGCAGCGTGTAGATTTGAGTTATTCAATTACCGCATACAATATCATGGTACTGCCGGAAAACGGAGTTCCTGTTTCTCCGTTCTGGTAGTGTCAATATCATCACTAAGACTTAGGTCGTTAAGTAAAAACAAAAAAGAAATTATGAAAGCGACTAAGTACACTAAAATTATTTCTTAATGATTTTCAAAGTATTATAAAGAGCGCTTTCATAATTTCTTTTTTGTTTTTACTTAAGTGTTTTCACGTCAGATTTAATTGAAGAGCTCATGATAATTGGCGCCCAAGCTCCCCAGAGGGCCATAAAAAAATTTTAGCATAAAAACGGCGTCCGTTTTTTGACTTGGCCATTCATTTAAAAAAACTTGATTATTTAAAAATATGGACCAAGTTTGTATTTTACTTCAAGAACAATTTGACTTTTTGAACGAGTACTGTGGGAATTTAACCGCTGAACAACAGACCCAACTTGACAGTGCCGTCGACCAGTTAAGAGTTGCCGGATGTACCTCGGTTAACATTTGTGGAAACGGTAAGTTTTTTTTTATTTAACTAAAATAACGGTCTTAAGTTAAGACTCTTAACAGTCATGCGCATATTGGGTAGCTAGCTACCCATTTTCACTTTAATTCTTAATTGAAAGAGAACGGCTTGTGATAATTGAAAACGGACAACGGATTTGAAATTTAAAACAATATTTAACGTTGTTATATGGGAGAAAAAATATTTTTTTTTTTAGAAAATTTTCGATACGTTTTCGTCCGTCGAGGATTTGGGTTAATTCGGTTAAACTTGCAAATCACCCCAGTAAGAGAAAAAGGACAAGGCTTCAAAATAAAATAAAAAATAAACAAATTCGTTCATTGTATGGCGCGCTATAAAAAAGTGGGTAGCTAGCTACCCCAGATGCGCATGACGGTTTTAATAAACTCGATGTGCTGTTAACCGAATTGGCTCAATCCTGATTTGAGTGAGATTTTTTTTTTGTTTGATATTAAATAAGTACAACATGAGGTAATAGGGATTATTATTATTTTTCACTTTTTGAAACTGAATAGAATACAAAATTGTAGAAAACTACACAAATCTCTTTTACCTTTGTATATTCAAAATTAATCAAAAATATCGTCAATTAGATGCATAGAAAATTGTCATTTTAATACAAGTTTTCCCAAATTAACCACATGAGGGGTGCTGAGCCTATAACGGCCTTTTTTCGAGTATCAAAACGGCCCTTATGGGAGTAAGGATTGTATACAATTTGAGTTTTAGGTGCCGGCGCGACACACGCAACAATGATGGTACTGATGATGGCCCTGATGCTCGTATTCTTGTTACGATAATACAACTGTTAAATAAAAGCGTCGATGACATAATCGCTATATATGACCGCTTAAAAATATTAAAAATAAAAAAAAATGCGTAACCCAAGTGTCTTGATTTATCAATCGTCTACCTCGAATTGAATACAAAAATTTTAAAAATGTCTCTCACGGGGAAGGAGTTTTTTTGGAACCCGTAGGGGGAAAATGTGTGTATATATACACACACACTTAAAAAAGTCACAATAATTCGAAATAATTCAAAAGAACTGGTAAAGCCAAGTTGTAGAGCTCGTCAAACTACGTCGATCTGACTATTCAGAAATTGATTTAGGCCACCAGGGCCCCCTAGAGAGCTGTTTGAATTCTCCAACCTGCGCAAAAAAAATACCGTCAATGTAATTTTTTCGAAAAGTTGAGTGGGGGTCAGCAATACTCGTTTAGACCTACGGGGTCTCCATAGGCCTTAAATTGACGAAAAAACCAGTTGCGTGTCTATTTACACGCACTTCCCCCTGTGAGTTAAGTGTCTAATTGGCTCCCAATAATAAATCACTAAACTTTACTATGATGACGTGCATATCACTACAGTAGTAATAGTATATAGTCGATTGACCCAGTTTAACAGAATTAATATTGTGCCCTACTCTGAATGTCTCCAAGTCATATTGTATCTATCAAAACATCAGTAAACTGTCCATTTCTTTTACTGGAAACTATTTTGACACTTTTTCAACCTTAACACGAAATTTCAAAATTATAATTTTGTTGCCGGTTTCGGAATTTTTTTGAATTAGTATTTAAAAAAAACCTGAGTAATTGATATTTTAACAGGCCAATTGTGGTCCAATTCTGGGTCGCTTTGCGATTTTCACTCAAAGTCCCGTTTCGACCCAGAATTGGACTTTCGACCCAGAATTAGGGTAAGATGCGACCCAAAAATGGACTGTTTGATCCAGAGTTGGACTTCTAATTTTTTTTTGGGGAAAAAATCGTCCCAGAATTGGGACTTTTTTGAGAAGCGACCCAGAATTGTGTGGCCCATAATTGGACTACCCCCTGTAAATAGGCTCTATTTTGCGTCAAACTCCGTTATTGTCTTGAAATTGAACTATTGTCTCATTTTATCACAGAAACCGTCCCGGAATTTTCAGGTTAATTGAAATAATAAAAAGACCTTACCTTTCTTAGTGTTTGACGTTTCGGGGACGAGGACTGTACATGGGATCAAGTATAGGCACGCCAAGTAAGGGTAGGGGAGTCAAGTAACGGTAGGTTTCGAAAATCACGAACCCGTACTTGACACCCCTGTATACTATTGATAGTGCAACGAGTTACTTTTATCATATGCTTGTTTCTGAACATGCGCTCATGTGGTGCACATTTTATGATTGTATGCCAAGGTTTGGTTAGATGATAAAAAAAGTGTGACACTCTATGAGTTGTTTTTGAGGCATAACATCCTACTAAGGGATTATTGAGATTATTACATACAGACGTGTAAAGTCTTTCCAGGCTCTAAAATTGAACTAATTATTACGTAACCACAAAACACATAAACTGCGGTATTTAGACAGTACATGTGATAAGCAGTTTAGGTTCTTATCAAAAAAATCTACGTTACTATTTCTATACTATATTTGATATACAGTTTTGTAACATAACGGCGCACCTGGTGTATATCGAACAAGTCCAAAATTACATATTCGCAATATAATATGCACCGGGTATGTATATTACACGTATTATATTAGATCGGTCAAAATCAAACTTCTTCCAGCAGTCAAACAAATGAGGACTTTTTTTTGTCTACTCAACGGCGCCATGTGATTGGCTGAAAAATTCCAGTCGCTCCGTGAGACAGCCAATCAACGGGAAGCATTTCAAAGGGTATCCGGTTAAATAATATATAAACTCACCATTTCAAACTAAACGTGTTTTTTTTTATTCTAAACTCATTAACAAACACAATATTTTTTTTTTGATATTTTTACAAAATACAAACTTTGTTTTCGACATTTTTTTTTATTATTTTTTTAAATGCCGGTTGATTTATCGGGCGTTTTTGAGGCTGAAATAGTCGAGCTGTTTCGGCGACTTGATGACGAAATTATTCGAGAACTTTTAAACGAAATCGCCTCCGCAAATAACGAAGAAGAAGCTGGTTTTTAGATTTTTATCGGAATAAATTGAGAAAAGAATCGAATGTACCGGAATTTTTTTTTGTTGATTTAAATTTACCCAATACACCGGGTGCGCCGTTATGTTACAAAACCAAATCAAAAAAAATGTAACATAACGGCGCAGTGCGTAGGCGATTTCGCTGGAAAACGCCAAAAAAATTAAAAATTGAAACATAACGGGACGAACGGGGAAAATTGTACCATAACGGGGTGTTTTTTTTTGTACAAATTGTAACATAACGCGTTATGTTATAACGGAAAATAGTGATTACGTAACTCGAAAGTATTGCGAAATACGCGATTTTTTTGTACTAACTGTAACATAACCGCGTAGTGCCTGGGCAAAAACGCTAGAAAATTTTTGCTAAGAAATTGTAACATAACGGGACGAACGGGAAAAATTGTACCATGACGGGGTGAAACATAACGGCGCACCTGGTGCATAAAAATCGAGGGGTATGGTAACTAAGGTTATAACTTATGAGGTCTGATAGTTTGACCTTTATAAGGTCAAGTCAGTTGTTTTCAACACAAATCATGTCTTTTTTTTGGATAAAGAAATAAGATAATTCTATAGCCAGACCTCCTGTAATTTTTTTCCATATCTAGGATATTATTTTTATTAAAAATTATCGCTTATGGATCATAAGTTTTGGTTGATTTTAAGACCTTATAACCACCCTCTAAAATCCAACTCTAATAACCCAAACAAAGGCGAGCTAATGGAAGTTGATGAAGAAGTGATTCTGGCCGAACCAATTAATCCTGGAAGTGTTGGAACTTTATATAATATCGCCAGTCGCAACTATGATAAATTACTCTCAGATCAAACCTTGAATACTCTAGATTTCGAGGAAAAAATTAAGAGAGATGCCATCCCGACAAAAATTTTATATGACATTTTATTGGCCGGAAAAAACGCGTCGACAGTCACAAACTACGCAAATTTCGCATGCTATGCCATGGTACGTTTTTTTTTTCAAATCCCATTTTTCGACGAAAATGTTTTTTAGGGAAAACTTTGCCCAACGAACGATTTTCGAAAAAAAAAAACGATTATCAAATAAAACGTTTTTCCCAGAACTGAACTAAAACAATGGCGCGAAAAAGCATTTTTCACCGTGAATGACCTTTCAAGAAAGGCTCTCTACTAGAGTCTCTAGCAGCTAAATATGTACGCTATTTAACTCCCTGGGGAAGTGCGTGTAAATAGACACATAACTTGTTTTTTTCGTTGATTTAAGGCATATGGAGGCCCCGTAGGTTAAAACGGGTATTAGTGACCCCCCTCAAGTTTTCGAGAAAATTCGATTGACGGTGTTTTTTGCGTAGGTTGGAGATTTCAAACAGCTCTCTAGGGGGCCCAAATCAATTTCTGAATAGTCAGATCGATGTAGTTTGACGAGCTCTACAACTTGGATCTACCAGTCGCGTGTTTATTTACACACATTTCCCCCTACGGGTTCCCAAAAACTCCTTCCCCCTGAGAGTTAATATTTTTCAAATTCATGATATTATGCTAAAATTTCTAAATGTATTTTTAGTGTATTCTTTCAAAGAAAAGCATCCTTAATCGTCTTCTGTCTTCGCCCAAGTTTCGATTTGGACTTCATTCAATATTTCAAGAATTATTTAACCAGCGGTTATATGATGCCAATGACCCTTCCGAACCACGGTTAGATAAGTTGATAACCACCCTGTATTTGGACGGACAGTGTAAAAACACAATTAAAGACTTACAGTTTTTATCAAAACTCGCCGGATTTTTATCGGAGGCTGGCTGGTTCGAACAAGCGTACAATATACATACCTATATTTATCAGGTTTGACTTTAAATTTATTTTTGGTTTACATCCGTAAGTGCACGATCGAGCGCGCACGTGGCGACCATTCGTGGTCGCGAAAAAGTTAGTACTTTCGCAACCACACATTTCGTCGCGAATTGTTGTTCAAAATATGGTTTCGTGACCAAATGATCGCGAGATGCTGTTTTTATCAAGATTTCGCGGTCATTTTTTCCACTTAAAAACAGTGGTCGCGAAACCGTATTTCGAACAATAATTCGCGACCACACATTTGGTGGCGAAACTACTCATAAACGGGGGTTTTTCGCGACCACAAATGGTCGCGAAAGTACCCCACTCCCCTTTTAGCCCATGTTCATGAACGCTATTTTTATTAACGCTACATGGTGAATATCAATTAACTCACAGGGGAAGTGCGTGTAAATAGACACGCAACTGGTTTTTTCGTCGATTTAAGGCATATGGAGGCCCCGTAGGGCAAAACGGGTATTGGTGACCCCCTCAACTTTTCGAGAAAATTCGATTGAAGTCAGTTGTGTTTTTTTGCGTAGGTTGGATATTTCAAACAGCTCTCTAGGGGGGCCCTGGTGGCCCAAATCAATTTCTGAATAGTCAGATCGACGTAGTTTGACGAGCTCTACAACTTGGCTTTACCAGTTTTTTTAGTTATTGCGAATTATTGTGATTTTTTTAAGTGCGTGTTTATTTACAGGCATTTCCCCCTACGGGTTCCCAAAAACTCCTTCCCCCTGAGAGTTAAAAGTGTGTGTGTTTTTTAAAATCATTTTATAATTAGTCTTATAATAATGTTTTTTATCAGCATGGAACAATTGCAAATCAAAATGTGTGCGAAAAGGATCACCAAATTTATCTTCGCAAGAAGGTTTTATTCACGAATTTACTCTTTGCTTCTCAAACACAGCGAATTTATTGCTCGGTTTTGAATGGAACTTTAAAATTGGCGCAAAGTTTAATTCTCGAATGCATTCCGACATCCCACAGCGGCGTCACTTCCGATAATATTGCCGAATATTACGCAGCCCGTTCCCTTACTTCGTATGCCATTGGTGATTATAAANATTTGGGCCACCAGGGCTCCCTAGAGAGCTGTTTGAAATCTCCAACCTACGCAAAAACACCGTCAATCGAATTTTCTCGAAAAGTTGAGGGGGGTCACCAATACGCGTTTTGACCTTCGGGGCCTCCATATGCCTTAAATCGACGAAAAAACAAGCTGCGTGTCTATATACACGCACTTCCCCCTGGGAGTTAAGGAAAATTTTCCCCAACAAACGATTTTCGAAAAAAAAAACGATTATCAAATAAAACGTTCTTCCCAGAACTGAACTAAAACAAGGCTCTCTAGCGGCTAAAGATGTACCCTATTTAATATTTTTCATGATATTATGCTAAAATTTCTAAATGTGTTTTTAGTGTATTCTTTCAAAGAAAAGCATCCTTAATCGTCTTCTGTCTTCACCCAAGTTTCGATTTGGACTTCATTCAATATTTCAAGAATTATTTAACCAGCGGTTATATGATGCCAATGACCCTTCCGAACCACGGTTAGATAAGTTGATAACCACCCTGTATTTGGATGGACAGTGTAAAAACACAATTAAAGACTTACAGTTTTTATCAAAACTCGCCGGATTTTTATCGGAGGCTGGCTGGTTCGAACAAGCGTACAATATACATACCTATATTTATCAGGTTTGACTTTAAATTTATTTTTAGTTTACATCCCTAAGTGCCCATGTGTGCAAATAAGCACACGTTTACGTTTGATTATCAGTCTTAATTACAGATCGAAATTTTGGGTTGAGAGTAAACCGAGCGCGCAGGTGGCGACCATTCGTGGTCGCGAAAAACCCCGTTTTGTTAGTACTTTCGCTACCACACATTTCGTCGCGAATTGTTGTTCAAAATACGGTTTCGTGACCAAATGATCGCGAGATGCTGTTTGTATCAAGATTTCGCGACCATTTTTTCCACTTAAAAAACAGTGGCCGCGAAACCGTATTTTGAACAATAATTCGCGACCACACATATGGTCGCGAAAGTACTCATAAACGGGGTTTTTTCGCGACCATTTGTACCCCACTCTCCTTTTAGCCCATTTTCATGAACGCTATTTTTATTAACGCTACATGGTGAATATCAGTTAAATGACAGGGGGAAGTGCGTGTAAATAGACACGTAACTAGTTTTTTCGTCGCATATGGAGGCCCCGTCGGGCAAAACGGGTATTGGTGACCCCCCCCTCAATTTTTCGAGAAAATTCGATTGATGGTTTTTTGCGTAGGTTGGAGATTTCAAACAGCTCTCTAGAGGGCCCTGGTGGCCCAAATCAATTTCTGAATAGTCAGATCGACGTAGTTTGACGAGCTCTACAACTTGGCTTTACCAGTTTTTTGAATTATGGTGAATTTTTTAAGTTTTTTGAAATCACTTTATGATTATTCTTATAATAATAATGTTTTTTTATCAGCATGGAACAATTGCAAATCAAAATGTTTGCGAAAAGGATCACCAAATTTATCTTCGCAAGAAGGTTTTATTCACGAATTTACTCTTTGCTTCCCAAACACAGCGAATTTATTGCTCGGTTTTGAATGGAACTTTAAAATTGGCGCAAAGTTTAATTCTCGAATGCATTCCGACATCCCACAGCGGCGTCACTTCTGATAATATCGCCGAATATTACGCAGCCCGTTCCCTTACTTCGTATGCCATTGGTGATTATAAAAATGCCTTATATTTCGGAATAAGAGCTTTTGAACAAGGTTTGACCTTACTTAAGTTTGTATTGGTGTCAAGTTGTGGACACGAGAACGTGACACTTGCCAAAAACTGTCACGTTCTCGTGATTTTTTTCCGGAAAGGGTGCATATTACCTCCAATTTTTTCGAAAATTTTCGAAAACTGTCACGTTCTTGTGGTTGTTGTCACGTTCTGGTGTGTCGCGTTCTCGTGTCCACAACTGTAGTTAATATGAATATAGGAGTTAATGAAGAAGTTGGAATTGGTCGAACTTTTTTGACCATTTTGTCTAGTTCTGCATTTCCAAGTCTTGAATATGGGAAAACAGACATCATTTTTGTTATTTTTTAACATTTAATCCGAAGAAAGTGTAATCGGTCGACAAAAGTTTGACGAATTCTCCTTTATACATGAACTTCTGTATGAATATTAAACTTCCACTTTGTCCACATAGTCACATTTGTTATACAAGAAACCCATATGGTGACGACACTTATCGTAACTATTTTACCGATATCGTTACGATTTTATCAATAGCGTAACCATTTTTTTATGAATATCGTTACGATTTTAGCAATATCGTAGCGATTAAACAAATGTCGTAATGGTTACACAAATAGGGTAACGGTTTTTGATAAGGCTAACGGGTAAAAAGGCGCAGACATACCTCAAACTGGAACAAATAAGTGTTACGATATGGGTTCAACAATTATAGACAGCAATATATATCTGAAATAATTTATTTAGTGGTCAATGGTTGTGCGAAAAAGACGCTGATTGAAGTTCTTCGTTGTTTATCACGGGCCTTAGCAGTTACCCGACACTTTACTAAAGCCCTGATTTTTTCGGCTTATTGTTTGAGCCTTGCCAAAAGCATCGACTACAAAACGGCCGAAGGTTTTGCCATTCATGCTTATTGCCTTATGCAAGCAGATAAAAACGTTCAAGCTTCTCTGGTATGTACAAAAACGTATAAAAACGTACAAATACTTTTTATCTTTTCCAATGGGGATCCTTACGGAACTACCAGAAACAAATGCTATCAAATGCGGTCCTCAATATTCGCGCGCCGTGTCTAACAATTCCGATGAATTGATAAAGGCCCCACCATCATTTGGACTTTATAGACTTTTTGGAATATTTAGACATGTCTTGACCGAATAGTTTCGATCAGCAATGCCAACTGGCCGTAGCAAGACCGCCTCGTGGTATTTAAAACGGGATCTCAGGCGTTAAATTGATTCAATCACCCCAATAGCGTGGGCGGTTTGGCTAAATTACATGTGATAATGTATATATTACGTAAGGCTATTTTTGACCTACGAATCGACTGACCTATATTTATTATATTTAGCTTTATCGCCACGAATTTACTCTATTTCACCTAAAAACCGGTTATTTTAACGATTTTTTTGGAAAAAACGTAATTCCCGGTAAATTTCCGGTTAATTTGAAAAAGTAATAGCAAATTCGTGTTTCTCGTCACGATTTTACCCTATAGGACCTACAAAACGGTAATTCCGAAAAATATCGTACAAAATCACCCCAATAGTGCGCTATAGCGATTGGGCTAAACTACATGCGATAATGTTTATATTACGTAAGGTTATTTTTGACCTACAAATCGACTGACCTATATTTATTATATTTAGCTTTATCGCGCAGCTCTTAAACTTCGTGAGAA
>SCLG01000523.1:38382-56361 GCA_004367875.1 Oikopleura albicans | reverse complement strand
ACTGAGCCGGCGAACCGTCGAAAACCCCATTAACCGGCCAGTTTTTGAAAAATTTTATTGACCGGTTAACGGCGCATCCCATGTATTTTAGTGGGGTGTAGCCACTTCAAAACAATTAAGACGGTGAAAAATAAAAGTGAATTTTAGCAAACGGCGAAACATTATGGAAATCTTGGGCGTTTATTCCAGTCGATGGATAAATATCCCGAGGCGGAAGAATTGCATCTCAAGGCTATCAAAATCAAAGAAGCCCTTTTAGGTCAAACCGATTCAGAAGTGGCAGTTAGTTTAGGTCACTTAGCTTCACTTTACAATTATGACATGAAGGAATGTGGTAATAAAGACAAAAAATACTGCGAAAAATTTTAGAAATCTGAACCATAAGAAAATATATTTGAAAGTGATTTGACTCCAGGTGTCAATTTTGTCATATGACCCCTCTAGTGTGTCAAATTACAATTTACTCGAAATGGGCCCTTATGGTACTCATTCGATCACATTTTTTACAGCGATCACGATTATGCTATTAAAAAAATTCTCAAACTTGAAATTTGACCCCTTTTTGACCAATTTGTAACCGAAAATGGGGTCAAATGACCAAAAAAAATGATTTTTGACTAAAAAATTTATTTTTACCAAAAAAGTGATATTTAACCACAAATTAGAAATTTAATGAAGCGGAAGAGTTATACAAGCGATGTGTTGAAATATGCCTTAGCCATTTTGGGCCTTCTTATTCGGGTCTCGAATATGACTATAGAGGTTAGTAAACAGGAGTTAAATATAAACCAGGGTGGTTGTCGCCCAATAAGTGTCGCTTTACCATGTTTTGAACCGACCCTTACATGGCGATCCGACCATTATTTGGCAAACCCAGGATTAGACTGCATTAAAAAAGCGACCCATATGTACAGAGGTCTGTAGTTATACGGTCTGACATTTATAAGGTCAGCTCAGTTTTTAGTATGATAGAAATCATGTCTTTTTGAACTTCTTTTTCCAACAGTTCATTTTATTTGAAATGCTTATAAGGTCATATCACTTTCTGAAAGTGCATTAATGTCAACTGTCTTTTTGGTCAGACCTTACCCAGACCCCTGTGATATGTATAAGTCAGTTTTTAATGTCTAAATGCTAAGATTTGACCTTATAACCAGAGGTCGGCACTCGGATTCCAACCCGAATTTTACCCGCGGGTTGGAANAAGAGTTATACAAGCGATGTGTTGAAATATGCCTTAGCCATTTTGGGCCTTCTTATTCGGGTCTCGAATATGACTATAGAGGTTAGTAAACAGGAGTTAAATATAAACCAGGGTGGCTGTCGCCCAATAAGTGTTGCTTTACCATGTTTTGAACCGACCCTTATAGAATAGAAATGATCATAGAAATCCATTCCAATAAAGAATGTTACAGTAAAAATTTGCGATCAGACCCTTATTTGGCAAACCCATGGTTAGACTGCATTAAAAAGCGACCCATATGCACAGAGGTCTGTAGTTATACGGTCTGACATTTATAAGGTCAGCTCAGTTTTTAATATGATAGAAATCATGTCTTTTTGAACTTTTTTTTTAACAGTTAATTTTATTTGAAATGCTTATAAGGTCAGGTCACTTTCTGAAAGTTCATTAATGTCAACTGTTTTTTTTAGCCTGGCCTTATCCAGATCCCTGTGTTACGTATAAGTCTTTTTGGATGCATTAAATGCTAAGCTTTGACCTTATAACCATGTGGCGTAAACGTGACGTTTTCTATTTTAGGGCTAATACGAGTTTATACGGCGCTGGAAAACGAAGAAATGTACGAAAAATATGAGGGTTTACTTTTTGAGTGGCAAATCGAGCGGCAAACGGCGGCAAAACAAAATGAAGCCCGAATTTTCCTCAATTGTAACCTTTCACTCACCGAACTCAATGACCTTTTAGACGATATGAGGAATCAATAATAATTCATATAATCGCACCGTTTCATTTGATATAGAGTACATTCTGAATAATGTAACTAAATGAGTTCATAAAAAAGGTGTTAGAGTTTTCGCCCACGCTCTACCCAATTAACGAACCAAAGTTGGGTTAAAATTCTTACCATGCTATTTATGAATCTTTACCTTTTCATAAAATATAGGCACTTTTCGATGAAAATTCTATACTACAAAAAATAATAAATTATGTGATTTTCATTTAACCCGTAACAGACTAGTTAAGGAATCTGAATACATTCCTTACATTTATAATAGAAACTTTGATTCTCAAAATCAATAGTGTTCCTAAAGTAGACATTTTTTGGGAAAACTGGCCCATTGTTATTTTAGCCTAAAATTTCACGTGAATTTCCAAAAAAAAAAAATTGGGTTTTATAATTTGGTTTTATATAATTTAGATTTCAGCGGGACGGTAGTTTCTCCAAGAAAAAATTTTTTGGGAGAAACATTACCGAATAACATTTTCGGAGAAAGTGTTTATCGAATAAAATACTTTTTTTTACTTTTGAAGAATTTGTTGATCTCAAATGATAATTTTACTTTTTGATAAACATTTTACTTTTTCTTCGATAAACGTTTTCTCGGAAAGACCACGGTGCCGAGTTTAGCTAAATTTAGCGAAATATTCTAATTCTATTGATTTTAGGTTTCTCAGATATCGTCACCAAATAAGATTTATTTTTTTCTATGAGAGTACAGTAAGTGGCACAAATTGCTAAAAACCTGAACCAGAATAAAACCTTATTTATAACAATAGACTACAGAATTGAAACCAAAACATTTTGCTATTTTTACTTTTTAGCATTAGGTTCCATTTACTGTGTTTTTTTTTCATCTGTGTATATTTTTCTTTTTGTACAGTCATGGGTCTCGTAATGTGCATTTTTGATAACCAAAAAACGTGCTGGTGGGAAATATGATTATTTGCGTAGGCGTGTTTATCAAATATGAGCCTAAACTTGATGCACCCAAATTTGTCATTTTTCAACTTGAAACCTACAAAATAAAAAAAGTCGACATTAAGAGAACCCTGACTGTATGTTTTTTATGTTGTCCAAGTTCAAAATTATTTCTGCAATCATCTTCATTGCACAATGCATGTAACTGAATTGCGATAAAAATATACTGATTATTCTGTAATTTGCGTTTATTTCTATTACTTGTGGAAAAAACAACGAATTTCGACAAAAAATCGTCTTTAAGTTTCTATACATGTAAGCAGCATACATGTAAATATGATTTTTTTATATTATACCGGTTGAGTTTCATGAAAATCGGCCGAGCGTTTCTAGTATATTTTAAGATGATACAGATGATGTATAAAGACCAATTTTTCCTTTGTTTATTTGAAACTGGGTGCCTTACATTTCTCCCCTCTTTATGACTGCGGCATTTATAAAGAGGGGAGAAAGGAGGGGCACCTAGTTTCAAATAAAAACGGGAAAATTGGTCTTTATATCATCTTAAAATATTTCGCCATTGGTTTTTCGTCATTTAAAATCGAGAATAGATACGATTTTCTTGAATTTGCTCGATGTCGCCCGTCCCTGACTTTAACGGTTGTAAAAAAAATAATAAAATCATGTATTTTTAGCCGCTTTGCCCACTCGTTGGTTTATCCGTCCATTTTTTCCCAAATGTTTTTCCGTTAGCCTGCCCTCTCAATGTGGGTTTATCCGGCCACCTGTATTTTTAATATACACCCATTGCGGATTTATCCTGCCACTTTTTCTCACTCGTCTGTGTCTGGGGCGTAAGTGGCCGGATAACCCCTCAGGTGGTTAATTTTCGGCGCAAAAATTTTAGCTGAAAAATGATTTCCATAGAATGCTACGTGCATTTAATGTTAGGTGCGTTCGTCGAGTGATGTCCGAAGACGCACTCGCGCCAACATTAGTTAACGCGACAGCCGGGGTTAAACGAAACCGATTTATGGACAATCAACACTTCGAGAAATACTTAAAACAAGATGATTGTTTCAAACTCGCCGAAAAAATCGACTGGCGTGATGTAAGTCAATACTGGAAAATTATGTGGAATAAATTCCGTGCAAGGAATAATTATTCCAGAACCAGTTATTTCACAAGTTTAAAAAAAAATCAAAAATTTAAAAATTGTAAATTTAGATGTACAAAGCAAAGATGCATCTTGGGCACAATGTAACGATGAGGAATTCAAGAATGGAAAATTACATTTTTGGATGCCGTAATGGAACAGATATTCTAGATCTTGATCAGGTACAAAAATGCCATAGTATTTTCTAGAGGACAGTTTTTTTTTACCAGGGAAAAATACAGTGGGTCGCCAAATAAGGGCCGCTCTCGTGTTATGAAAAATAGACCGTTATCTATCGATAAGACCCTTATTTGGGTAACCCAGAAGTTTGGCTATTTTAGTGTTATTCACCAAATTACAAATGCTCTCTAGCGCCGAAACTTGTCTCCCGGTTTCTTTTTTAACTGCAAACTTTAGACGCGTATTTTGATGATCCAGGCCTTGAATTTTATTGGTCATGTGGCCCTTCGTGGAGGAACAATTTTATTTCTCCCAAATAAATCGGCGGACCGCTCGCGGCGGGCTATCCAGGCGGCAAAACGGTGCGGGGAATATTGCGATGTGAGTCCTGATACCCCAAAATTTGCGGCTGCTACCAACGAAATGTTAATGAGGCAAAGTGAAGAATATCGAATTGAGCCAGACGTTATTGTTTTGTTAACCTGTATTGGCCAAAGGCCCGGAGTACTACCAGGACATATCACAGCTTCATGCCAACGCAATATTCCAATTGTAAGTTTGTTACTAACAAATTGCTAGAATAATACTGTTTTCCCGGCACCTCGGTCTTTTGGAGAAAACGTTTTTCGGACAAAAAAACAAAAGTTTTTGGAGAACATGGTAGAAAACGTTTTAGGAGAAAATGAAATTTGGGCTACCTAGCGATTAAATTTGATGGATAGATTTCAACTTCTCAAGAAGTTAATGAGAAAAATAAAATTAGCGGTCGAAAAATCAAAAATGGTGAAAATTCAGTTTTCGAGCAACTTTTACATACACCACCTAACACGTTATGTTAACAAAATTACATTATGTTAACACTTTTTTTGGGATTTTATTAACTTCGATTTCCAATTGTTTAACCAAACGCCCTTCGACATTATGTTAACAAAATTACATTATGTTAACAGTTTTTGACGTTTGATGGTGTTAACATAACGAGTTAGGTGGTGTACTTATACGTGTATTTATATGAAAATATTAATATTAATTAATTAATTAATATTAAATATAAATTGAAAATACAAACCCTGCATAGAGGGGTCATATTACATTTTTAGCATTTTGTGTACATAATTTTTATATCTAAACACTAGGATCATTTATCAAATGTGCTTAAAAATTCTTCATGAAAAATGGATTATGACTCAAATTAAAAAAAGTTACCGAGTGGTTCTCGAGAAACCGGTATTTTACAACCGGTATATTTCAACCGGGCTTTAGATTTTGTCACCACCTAGATTGAAAACGAACTAAGCCGGTAAGAGACGTTTTATTGAATTTTTTGTGATTCGTTTCCAGAAAAGAGGTTTATTTACTACCTGGTCAAATCGAACCAAAATTTTTAATCCTGGTTTTAAAATGAACTCCACTTAAACTCGGCCTGACACATCCTGTGGCTCTCTGACGCATCGGGGTTAAGTTAAAAAATCGCCATTTTAATTTTGAAATTGCGTAGGTTGGAGTGTGCGATTCGGATATAAATCCAACAATGATTTCCTACCCGATTCCGTCAAATGATGATCACGAAAAAGCGGAAGATTACATTTGTACCCAAATTGAAAACGTTATTATTGAAGCTAAACGCATACGAGACTCCGTGCCTGGCTATAAGGCCCATTGGGCACTTTCTGGAATTGAGGAAAAATTTAAAAGACTTGAGCCGACCTTCCACTTTGACCTTGAAGATAATAAATGATCCTGCCTTGTAATTTATTTACAGTCCGTATAGTTTATCTACAAAACAACCAAAGCAGACAAATCTGGTTTACCAAATTTATTTTACATGGTGTGGTTATAAGGTCTGATTTGAAAAAATATTTTTATTCCGCTAGAATGAAAATCGTATTTGTGTTGTTTTACTTGTCTTTTGGGGAATTTATTCCGTCTAATGAGTGGCAGATTGTCCCAGAGAACGAGCCACTGCCTTCTGGATTGCATTATCGTATCAATCTCGAAACTGGTGTGAAAGAAGCCAAATTGCTCGAAAATGAGGAAAATTCGGACTCAACAGATATTGTGGCGTCCGGAGAGGTTAAAGACAAAACGCCTAAAACCCAAAAATTAAACGCCGAGCAGAAAAAATCCCTCGAGAAAATTAACGACTACCTAAATTCTATTGAGGTATACTTTTAGATAAATATATAATTTGTCAATTGTATAGGGGTGTTATAAGGTCTAAGATTTGGTCCGTTATAAGGTCTTACCGTTTTTTGGTATATTCAGGTCGGTTTTTTTGAGTTCAACCCCGTTTTTCAATTGTATTTACAATTTTGACCCCACCACCAGATTCGTGACCAAAAGTTGTCGCTATGAGTCATGAAAGCAAAAGGCGCCTTATTGGAATAATTAGACACGGCCTGACTCCTTAGTGTCCAGTCGTAGTGCCATATGGCACTGTCGGGAACGCAACAGGGTATAAAAAACGAGAGCGCAACTACTAAAAAATAATTATTAATTATAATTAATAATTAAAAATAATTAAGAAAGAAAAAGAAAGTATGAAATCGTTCGACGATCTAAATGTGGAAATGGTGGTTGATTTTGAGCTGATGGAAAATATAACTCGTCAATTCACGTCCTCGTCGGACACCCTAGTAAAGCTGGCCTGTCTAGAAGAGCTCGAGTTTCTAGTCCATCAAGTCGACAATGCAGCCGATTTCGTCAAATTGGGCGGCATTGATTTAATGTTAGATACAGTCATGCGCTCAAATCAAAGGTCGATTTTTAACACAGTCTTTTTTAGAAAAAAAATCATTTTTTGATTGCAATAATACCATATTGTGTTATTTACCTAAGTCCTTATAACTGTGCTGGCCGAATTAGTAGAATTCGAAATTGGTAGAAAACAAAGTCTCGTTTGTTCCCGTAGGACGATTATGTAATTTGACCCTTTTCTGGCCCAAAACGGGGTCAAATTTCAATTTTTCGAAGTTTCCGAGTTCATGTTGGGAATGAGTGATAAAATTCCTTTCGAACAAGGGATCTCCCCTCCCCGTAGGACGATTTTGTAATTTGACCCCTTATATCATATAAGTTATATGGGTCATTTGACCCCCTAAAAGGGGCGCAGTCGGATTTGGTCGAATGTAGAAAAGGTCGAAGCCCTGAAAAGGTCGAAAAATAAAAGGTCGAAAATGCCATAAAAGGACGCAAACCTAAAATGGTCTAAACCTGATAAGGCGGAAGACCCGAAAAGTTCAAAACTGAAAACCTCGAACTCGACTTNGCCCTAGTAAAGCTCGCCTGCCTGGAAGAGCTCGAGTTTCTCGTCCATCAAGTTGACAATGCCGCCGATTTCGTCAAATTGGGCGGCATTGATTTAATGTTAGATACAGTCATGCGCTCAAATCAAAGGTCGATTTTTAACACAGTCTTTTTTAGAAAAAAAAAATCATTTTTTAATTGCAATAATACCATATTGTGTTATTTACCTAAGACCTTATAACTGTGCTGGCCCAATTAGTAGAATTCGAAATTGGTAGGAAACAAAGTGTCTTTCGTTCCCGTAGGACGATTATGTAATTTGACCCTTTTCTGGCCCAAAACGGGGTCAAATTTCAATTTTTCGAAATTTCCGAGTTCATGTTGGGAATGAGTGATAAAATTCCTTTCGAATCTCCCCTCCCCGTAGGACGATTTTGTAATTTGACCCCTTATATCATATAAGTTTTATGGGTCATTTGACCCTCTAAAAGGCTTTCAATGAATTTTTTTTCAATGAATTTTTTTTTAACTTGACTCTTTAAAAATCCTTAAAAGTAAATTACTAGAGGGGGCTTCGTTAGTTTTGGCTGCGGCTGCTCAAGGTAATCGAGCGGTTCAAGTTCACATTCTAAAAAGAAACGGCGTCAAAATTCTTTTGGAACAATTAATGGCTGAAAATGTTGAAGAAATCAAAAAACGCGTGCTTTTTGCGCTTTCCGCCACAATTCGCAACTTTCCGAGTGCCCAAATGTCTTTACTCAAAAATGACGGAATAAAAATACTTCAAGGAGTAATTAGCGCAGAATTATTGACAAAAAATGTCATCACGCTGTTTGCTGATATTGGTATGTTAACGCGACACTCTAGCACATATGTGGTTATAAGGTCACCTCTTGTTACTTAGCGTTATTCAGTGGTCTAAAAGCCTCCCTGTATTTATTGCCAGTGTTTCAATTAAATCGCTTAATTTAGATAATACAGGCGGGTTGGTTATAAGGTCAGCCATTTGTGCCGTTATAAAGTCAAGTCAGTTTTTTCAAGCACAAAGGTGTAGTCGATTTCTTTCAGTAGCATTCTTTTTGGGTAAAAATCCTTGAAATCATGTCTTTTTACGTTTATTTGGATGAAGACCCCATTGACCTTATAACCGCCTATGTATTAATGGACTGTAAATATGTGTATCAACAGACTGAAAACCGTGTGTAACAGCCGTAACTGTTGCGGTCATACCCAATTCACGGTAAAAATCATTCGAACATATGTTCTATAGCTTTATAGCTTTAAGTGTGACATTCCCAGCGGTTACACAGTGTAATACACACGGTATAACTCGTCGTAATTTTAATTACTATTTTATAGTGTCGGAAGAAATATCGGCGATAAAATACGAGGACGATTCGGAAGAAGCAAAACAACGAGCCACCCAATATAAATTAAATAGCTTCGTTGAGAAAATCAAAGCTGCCCAGATTTGCAAAGGTAGTTTTTTAAAGACGCCCATACCCCCAATAGGGACGATTTTTTGCAACAAATTTTTCCAGAACATCTGAAAATGGAAAATTCACCGTGGTATAGATATTTTTGACTCAAAGTCGTGCATATTCGGACTCCCAATTTGGGAGTAGGGACTGTACTCAAAATTTCTTGGCTCAAATATTATACAGGTGTTGTTATAAGGTCAACCATTTTGACCGCTATAAGGTCATGTCAGGTTTCTTGTCAACATAAATTTGTTCAACAAAGAACAAAATTGTTTTTGTTGTTGTTTGTAAGGTCAAGTCACTTTTCAAACCTCGAAAAAAATTGGTTGGTTATAAAGTCAAGTCAGTTTTTTAAAATGCATTTCAGGTCAAATCAGTTTTTTTTGGACCTTGACCTTATAACCAACCCGCTGTAATAAATTCCAGAACTTGAGAGTTGAAAAATAAAGTTTTTATTAGTAGGTAACAGATATTTATTCTAGATATAAAAGCCGGTTTCGGCGTTAAGTCCGGACACCACACAACCGTCGAAGCAACTCTAGATTTAATTCGAAATTTGAATTGCTCTGCCGAGGAATATAGCGACCAGTTATTTTCGGAACTTTATGATTATAAAGAACTGTGCGATGAAGAAGCAAATGAAACTGACGGCGATGGATACTTCTGTAATTTGCTCGAAAAAGTTCATAATTTGTTATTTTCGAAGGATGAATTGTAAGGTTATAAGGTCAAGCCAGTTTTTTAACATTCGAGGTCAAGTCAGTTTAGACCTTGGCCTTATAACCAATACTCCTAGTAGTTGGGTAGTGAATGATTTGTAGACGCACAATTTTAATTGGTACGTGGATCATATACATTTACTGGATAACATATGGTAGGAAGAAAGGGTAATTCGTCGAAATTGTGTCGACAAATTAGCCCTACTTTTATTCCTTTTTAAGTCAAAAATGAATTTAGTATTCTAATATATATGATATCTATATCTCAATTTTTCTTATATGGTCAAGTCATTGTTTTAGGCTTTGACCTTATAACTACTTACATGTAGAAGCTATTCACTTTGTACTTAATACCAATTAGAACGGTGTATATGTAGCGAATACCCCAGCTGAATTGATACATGTTTTTCAAGATTATCAAATAATTGCCACATTTGTGAGATTTTTGACCGTTGGTACCAATTAAGTTTGTACATATAATAACGGTGCTACCCTTATATTGATCGTTAAGATTTTTTTTTTCTTTGGACCAACTGTATCTATCCAGGCGAGGCTTAGAATGATTATTTTTTTAACCAAAGACTGTTCAAGAAAGTGCAATTAAAATTCAACTCATTTCAAAATCTACTTTTAACATTTTTTTTTTAGAATGGAGTTTCGAATATATGTGTGTCTGACATTACTGGTGCATTTTTTATTTTTTTGCTCGATTTTTGACATTTTTCTGACGTCACCAGTAATAACGGGTTTGCGTGTGGTGCCACCTACCGCTAGGGCTCCGGCAAAACGGTTGGTGTTTATCTCGGCTGATGGGGTACGACACTCTACATTTATAAGTGGCGATGAAAATGGGGCGCCACGAGCTGGTTTTTTATTGGACCGCGCGTGTAATCATGGGACTTACAGAATCTCGGTCACGCAGCTTCCGACCGAATCCCGGCCTGGACATGTTGCAATGTTTGGGGGATTCGGCGAGGACGTTTCCGCCGTTATGGAAGGCTGGAAAGATAATCCAGGTACACAGGGGTTAAATATAAGGTCAGATATTGTCGTCCTTATATGGTGCACCCAGGTGTTTGGTTAATTAGGTAGTCAGGTCATAAATTATTTCCGTAACGTCTTATGATGTACAGGGGCGTCAAATAATGGTACCATTTCTGCGAATGTACCCGTTCGTGGCGGTCTTACTTCAAATACATTAACCTTATTTAGAACTACAGGGATATTTGAAGAAATAATTACAAAAATTGTTTTGATTTTGGTACCATTACTACCCTTACTTGACGTCGCCTACCCTAAATTGGCGGTTACTTTGTATAGCCGAGGTTTTCTCCAAAAGACAGTGATAATTTTTTTATGACTCAAAAGGTCATAACATTTTTGGGGAGGGAATCCAATATCGAACAATATTAACTGTATCAAAATTTCTTGAAATTACAAAAAAAAAATCAGAGTTTACTTGATTTTAATGGCCGATTGACGATAAAATAACGGTGCTTGAATGAGTCGTAAAATTGTATTTTTGTTTTTTACAACTGTTTAGGTTTGCAAACAATATATAACCTGAGTTTGATTTTAGTGCCATTCGATACTGTATTGAATCAGAGTAGTAATAGCTGGGCATGGGGAAGGTCAAGGTTCAGAAAATTTAATTATACCGTAAATACACTGTAATATAAATTATTTTACATGATGTTGTTGAAAAAGGTTTATTGAAAAAGTAAAAAAAAACTTTTAAAATTTCAAAATCTGAACCAGTTAAAGCCCAGATATCGTTAATATTTTCACCGAACACGAACATACGACAGGTTTTACATATCCTAAAGAATTGGAGGATTTTTCGTCGGATAATGCCGATTATTTGGACAAATGGGTCTTGAGGGAGTTTGACGAATTCATGAAAAACTCGTCCACAAATAGAGCGATTGAAGATGAAGGCGTGATTTTCTTTTTGCATTTATTGGGCAGTGATACCAATGGCCATGCGCACAAACCACACTCGAAACAATATCTAGAAAATGTTAATTTAGTCGACGAAATTGCACGCAAAGTTGAGCAGCTCGTTTTTGACAGATTCCAAGGGGGGTAACTAGATGAAACGAAATCTAGAACTGATTTGGGTACATTTTGAGTTGGTTATAACGTCAGTATTTCTTTGCTCCAAAGTAATTTTTAGAGCAACCTAAAAAAACAACGGGTACCTAATTGCATATTTTCAGTATACGTTACGTCATCTTATTCAAGCCAAATTATAATTTTTCAAGTTAATTTGTCAACAGATTTTTTAATCGCGGAAATAGGCAAGATCAAGGATGAAAATATAATAACGCATTGGGTTATTTAAGACACTGTTTACCCTAACCAGACGATAAAACGGCGTTTATTGTGACGTCTGATCATGGTATGACGGACTGGGGCAGTCATGGAGCTGGTTCAGATGATGAAACTCTGACGCCATTTGTTGGTAAGGTGAAAACCGCCCGTATTCTATGAATTTCGGTTGCAACAAAAACAAAAAATGCCACATAAAATCTCCAAATCCATATACACCCCCTGCGCCGTTATCTGGTCGATTTTTTTGTCGAAAAAAAATTTTTACGTAAAAATTGCCAGATAACGGTGTAGTGCGTAGGCGGCCAGATAAAGGCGCAGGCATTTTTTGGCGCAATTCAGTAAATGCATCATCTGGAATCTAAGATAAAAAATCAGAAAATAAAAAAATGTTTTATAGCGTGGGGCGCTGGAATCAAGCAGGAAAATGTCGAAAAGTGTTCATCATTTGATAATATGCAGAATAATGGAAATTTCGAGGAAATCGAGCAAATTAATATTGCTTCTCTTATCTCGGCCTTGTTATCGAATCCGACGCCCTCAAATTCTTTGGGAAAACTTCCGTGGTCTCTTATTACGTCATCATCTTCGAATATTAAACATATGATTTATGGTAAATTCACATTTTATGTACAGCGTGCCGGTTATAGGGTCTGAGCTTTTATGCTCATTTTTAGCACTACCGACCATATGGTCTTTTCGTTTTTGGAGAAAAAATGCCTTTTTATTGGGGACACCAAAGTGCCCAACAAAATAAACCATGCAACCAACTACACCCTAACTTAGGCAAAGGCGATCTAATTTTTTAGGATCTAATTTTTCGTGCGCTTAGCCGGCCACTTTGCCCCGTAGGGCAAAACGGGTATTACTGAACCCCCTCAACTTTTCGAAAACAAATTTCATTGACGGTATTTTGCGTAGGTTGGAGATTTCAAACAGCTCTCTAGGGGGCCCTGGTGGCCCAAATCAATTTCTGAATAGTCAGATCGACGTAGTTTGACGAGCTCTACAACTTGGCTTTACCAGTTTTTTTTGAATTATTGTGAATTTTTTAAGTGCGTGTTTATTTACACACATTTTCCCTCGACGGGTTCCAGAAAAACTGGAAAAATATAGACTTATGGTAGGTGTTTAATACTTATTTTAGATAATTTTTTACAACTTCTAAATCAACTGAAGCAAAAAGAACGGGAATCATACTTTCAGTATACCTCAACTGCAGATGACTTAAGAATAAATTTCGAAATGTTGATGAAGGATGAAAATTCACTTTCTTCATTATCCGATTTTTCAGACAATATTCGGGCAGGAACGGAATGTGCCTATTTTTTGAAATAACTTGTTGTAGAAATATTTAATGATATCGGTCAATTCACATGAAAGGTAAACTAACTGGTGGAAAATGACCTAANTTTTTTCCGGTCCGAAAAAAAATCAAAAATTTTAGCCCCAAGATTTTCCAGTTCTATGCCAAAAACCGTTTGTCAATATCTTTCTTGGTTTTCCCAGCATGTTCGTTCCAAAAAAAGTAAATCCTTGGGTATGCTAAAAAAAAAGCGACCTTTTGTATACTAGATAACATCTGATAGGAAGAAAGGGTAATTTGTCGAAATTGTGTCGAAAAATTAACCCTCCTTTTATTCCTTTTTAGGTCAAAAATGCATTTAGAATTCTTATATATATGATATCTATAAGGTCAAGTGATTTTTATAAGGACCAGTCAGTTGTTTTAATACAATTCATGTCTTTTTTTAGATTTCTTAGAGAGAATAATCTCAATTTTTTATATAGTCAAGTCATTGTTTTAGTCTTTGACCTTATAACTACTGTTATGTAGAAGCTATTCACTTTGTACTTTATCCCAATTCGAACGGTGTATGTGTAGCGAATACTGTGTGGCCCAGCTGAATTGATACATGTTTTTCAAGATTATTAAATAATTAATTATAATTGCCACATTTGCGATATTTTTGACCGTTGGTACCATTTAAATTTGTACATATAATAACGGTGCTACCCTTATATTGATCGTTAAGATTTTTTTTCTTAAGACCAACTGTATCTATCCAGGCGAGGCTTAGAATGATTATTTGTTTAAACAAAGACTGTTCAAGAAAGTGCAATTAAAATTCAACTCATTTCAAAATCTACTTTTAACATTTTTTGTGTTTTTTTTTCTAGAATGGAGCTTCGAATATACGTGTGTCTGACATTACTGGTGCATTTTTTATTTTTTTGCTCCATTTTTGACATTTTTCTGACGTCGCCAGTGATAACGGGTTTGCGTGTGGTGCCACCTACCGCCAGGGCTCCGGCAAAACGTTTGGTATTTATCTCGGCCGATGGGGTCCGACACTCTACATTTATAAGTGGCGATGAAAATGGGGCGCCTCGAGCTGGTTTTTTATTGGACCGCGCGTGTAATCAGGGGACCTATCGAATTTCGGTCACTCAGCTTCCGACCGAATCCCGGCCCGGACATGTTGCAATGTTCGGGGGATTTGGCGAGGACGTTTCCGCCGTTATGGAAGGCTGGAAAGATAATCCAGGTACACAGGGGTTAGATATAAAGTGAGATTTTAACCGTCTAAGGTAATTGGGTTTTTCAGAAACTTAGGTCATAAGTTATTCTTATAAGTTATGATGTACTGGGGTCGCCAAATAAGGTTACCTCACAGAAAGATTTAGATATCTAGAGAAATAATTTTTTAGTACACAAATATTTTGATTTGGGTACGCTTATCTTAAGTTGGCATTAATTTTATACCCTTCCTATAGGATCCTAGGCCTACTAGGAAGTTCCTACCCTTACTTGGCACCTCTTACCCTTACTGGACATGTCCCCTGTATATAGCAGTCGTCCTCCAAAATACAGTCATAAATTTTTTATGACCCAAAAGGTCGTAACATTTTCGGGAGGAAATCAATCCAACAAATCCAACAATATTTACTGTCTAAAAATTTCTTGAAATTACAAAAAATCTTGTTTTACTTGATTTTAATGGCCGATTGACGCTGAAAATTGTTCATAACGGTGCTTGAATGAGTCGTAAAATTGTATTCTTGTTTTTTACAACTGTTTAGGTTTGAAAACAATATTTAAACTGAGTTTGATTTTAGTGCCATTCGATACTGTATTGAATCAGAGTAGTAATAGCTGGGCATGGGGAAGGCCAAGGTTCAGAAATTTTAATTATACCGTAAATACACTGTAATATAAATTATCATGATTTTCTCATGATTTTGTTGAAAAAGGTTTATTGAAAAAATTAAAAAAAAAACTTCTAAAATTTCCAAATCTGAACCAGTTAAAGCCCAGATATCGTAAATATTTTCACCGAACACGAACATACGACGGGTTTTACATATCCTAAAGAATTGGAGGATTTTTCGTCGGATAATGCCGATTACTTGGACAAATGGGTCTTGAGGGAGTTTGACGAATTCATGAAAAACTCGTCCACAAATAGAGCGGTTGAAGACGAAGGCGTGATTTTCTTTTTGCATTTATTGGGCAGTGATACCAATGGCCATGCGCACAAACCATACTCGAAACAATATCTAGAAAATGTAAATTTGGTCGACGAAATCGCACGCAAAGTTGAGCAGCTCGTTTTCGACAGATTCCAAGGGGGGTAACTTGATGAAACGAAATCTAGAACTGATTTGGGTACTGTTTGAGTTGGTTATAACGTCAAGTCAGTATTTTCTTGCTCCAAAGTAATTTTTAGAGCAACCTAAAAAAACATCGGGTACCTAATTATATATTTTCAGTGTACGTTACGTCATGTAATTCAAGCCAAATCATATTTTTTCAAGTTCAGATTTTTTAATCGCGGAAATATGCAATATAACGGGTGATAACATAATAGCGCATGGGGTTATTTAAGACAGTTGTTTACCCTAACCAGACGATAAAACGGCGTTTATTGTGACGTCTGATCATGGTATGACGGATTGGGGAAGCCATGGAGCTGGTTCAGATGATGAAACTCTGACGCCATTTGTTGGTATGGTTTCTATGAATTTCGGTAGCAACAAAAAAAAAATGCGCACAAAATCTCCAAATCCATATACGCCGCCTGCGCCGGTATCTGGTCGAAATTTGTGTCGAAAAAAACATTTTTTACGTGAAAATGGCCCGATAACGGCCCAGTGCGTAGGCAGCCAGATAACAAAGCATGTTTTTAAGATTTTTTTTAATCATGTGTTTTTACGCTTTTTCTGGATGAAGACCTCCCCGTTTATGGGCAAAAATATGCGGTCATCACGACGTGGCAAGATAAGACTTCAACTGTATCTTTTTTATTCCCTTTTTAGCTGAGAAAATTAAAAAAAATGTTTTATAGCGTGGGGTGCTGGAATCAAGCATGAAAATGTCGAAAAGTGTTCATCATTTGATAAAATGCAGAATAATGGAAATTTCGAGGAAATCGAGCAAATTAATATTGCTTCTCTTATTTCGGCCTTGTTATCGAATCCGACGCCCTCAAATTCTTTGGGAAAACTTCCGTGGTCTCTTATTACGTCATCATCCTCGAATATTAAACATATGATTTATGGTAAATTCACATTTTATGTACAGCGGGTTGGCTATAGGGTCTGAGGTTTGGTCCGTTATAACTTATAAGGTTTTATGCTCATTTTTAGCACTATAGACCATATGGTCTTTTGCGTTTTTGGAGAAAAAAAATGCCTTTTTGGGACCCCAAATGCAATAATATCTCTACGAAAAAGTTTTATTGGGGACACCAAGGTGCCGAACAAAATAAACCATGCATTCGGCACCCTAACTTAGGCAAAGGCGATCTATTTTTTTCTGAAAAAACAATTGTTTGGGTAACTTATATACATGTATGTACACCGCCTGAGGCTTTATCCGGCCACTTTGCCCGGTCGTGCGCTTATCCGGCCACCTTGTTTTGCACATTTTAAAGCTATTCTGCCTACGCCCTTTTGGGTGTATCCGGCCACCTGAGGGTTTATCCGGCCGATTTTAGAAGACAAAAGTGTCCGGATAAGCCTTCAGGCGTTGTATATAAAAACCGTTTTTCGGTAAAAATTATAACGGTTTGGGTGAGTCGGGCGATCGTTTATTCATGAAGTGGCTCAATAATGGCCACTTTTAGATTCAAAAACTCTAAAAATATAAACTTATAGAATGTGTTAAATAAATATTTTAGATAATTTTTTACAACTTTTAAATCAACTGAAGCAAAAAGAACGGGAAGCATACTTTCAGTATACCTCAACTGCAGATGATTTAAGAATAAATTTCGAAATGTTGATGAAGGATGAAAATTCACTTTCTTCATTATCCGATTTTTCAGACAATATTCGGGCAGGAACGGAATGTGCCTATTTTTTGAAATAAGTAGTAGGGGTTTTCAATAATATCGGTCAATTCACAAGAAATGTAAACTAACTGGTCGAAAATGACCTAAGGGACATACCACTTGATATTTGAAAACGTTATTGGATTTTTCTACTCGGCGTTTTAGATGAATTTCCGCCCTATTTTCTAGATGGCGATATTCGAGTTTTTGACCTGCGGAAAAAACTCGAGTTTGGCTATCTAGAAAATACGAAAGAAAAACGGCGGAAATTCATGTAAAACGCTGAATAGTACACAGGGTCCGCTGTTACAAGGCATCATAAAAAATTTTAAACTTGCCTGTTAACGGCTCAATGCGTCGTCGTTAAATAATGTTATTGTCGAAAAATTTTCGGGCCAAAACTTGCCTCTTAACGGCATGACTGTTAACGGCGCACCCATTTTATGGACGAGTGTCCGGCGACGGGTTAAGGTTCTGTTAAATTTTACTTCCTATTTCAAAATGTAAAAAAAAAACAGTGACATTCCTTGCAGGAATTCGATATTATCATGTTTCGAATCGACCACTTTTATCATTACTGGTTATATCGGCTGTGATTGGCTGGCAGTGTTATACCGTGTGTGCAATTTTAACTTATACATGTGAAGA
>SCLG01000523.1:21134-37451 GCA_004367875.1 Oikopleura albicans | reverse complement strand
ATTGGCTTATCCTTGATTTTCAAGCTTAAAAAACATCAAATTGTTTGGTTTATTTTTCCCTGTGTTACAAACGCGTACTTTCTGGTCAATGTCAAACAAGTTTTCAAAAAGGCGAAAAAACAATTCGATTTTCGAAAACAAATTCGGGTGGTTTTGTGTTGTTTAATTGCTGCCGAGGCAATGGTTTATTCGTTTTTTCAAAGAAAAATGCTTACTATTATATTTATTGCGATGGGTAAGACCTTAGAAATTATAATTCTAGATTGTCCAAGGGGTGTTGTAAGGTAATGTTATGTGGTCGTTTGTGTATTAAGTCCTATGCTGTAGATATCTACAGGGGGTTGGTTATAAGGTCAATTCATATTTTGGTGGTAAAACCGTTAAAATGCTTTTTAAAATGGTTGGTTATAAGGTCAAGTCATTTTTCGGCCGAAAAACCGGTCAAAATTCTTCAAAAAAATGACTGGTTATAATATTTTTGGTCGAAAAACCGTTCAAAATGCTTTAAAAAAGGGTTCTAAAAAGTTTTTAGACCTTGACCTTATAACCAACCCCACTTTACATTTGTATGCAAAAACTGAAAAAAAGCCCTGTGCTAGATGTCTTTTTGAGAAAAAGTTCTATAAAGTCATCTCTTTTCCGTACTGTTATTCTAGGTGAAGTCCTAAGAAGGTCTTCTGATTTTTGGTATAACATTCGTGGCCTTTTACCCGAGACCTTATAACCACCTCCTTAGAACCTATTAGAAAAATCAAATCATTATTGCATAAAAAATGGTTTTAATCAAGTCACCCAATATTAAAAATTATTAGGTTACACAGGGTGCGCCGTTATGTTTCACCCCGTTATGTTTCACTTTTTCCCGAGCGTGCTGTTATGTTTCACTTTTTTGAGAAAATATTTTCCCCTAATACATATATTTATATGTAAAGCCCTACGCCGTTATGTTTCACTTTTTCCCGATCGGGCCATTGTGTTTCACTATTTTTCGAATGTTTTTGTGAAACATAACGGCGTACCCTGTGTAATTAATATTTTAGGTTTTATATTCAAATCAAAATCGTGGAGATATTCGGTGTCAATTTTGGGTTTATTTGCCTTAACCCCCACAATTTCTGAATTTTCCGATCACCGTGCGGTTGTTGTTGTTTCTCAAGTGCTTGGTTGTATTATATTTCAATTTCTGCCGGCGCATTTATCATCCGGCTGGTTACTATCGGTTAACCTGTGGCTGGGGATGATGATACAGACAATTGTGGCAATATCACATTTATTCTCAATATCGCCCCCAGGTGGCTGTATTTATTTTTCATGGGTTTGTTTCTTTATCTCATGGCTGGCGCCTTTTTGCGAAAGTCGATTACCGCAAAATCGTTTTTTCGCAATATCCACGGCGACGTTTATAATTTACTCGCTTTTGTCGACGTTTTACGAAGGGTTGTTTTTTATTGCGTTGGTCATATCATTATATTCTTGGATCAACGCCGAATGCAATAAAACGGTAATATACTGTACCAAAATGGTAACATTTTTTTTTATCGGATTTGCAATAGTTTATTCTATGTTGGTTTTCACTGTTATTTCATTTAAGTTAATAAAGTCGACAACGCAAAAATTGCGTATTTTCAACCAGGGCGAAAAAACTTCGTGCTTGGGGGTTAAAAATTTTAACTAAAAAAAATTACTTTGGGCTATAGGGGTTAATGAGCGCGAACAAATGTTGCGTACAGGGGGGCCCCAAAGTAAGGGCCCCCAAAGTAAGGGCCGCTCACCCAAAGTAAGGGCCACTACCCAAAGTAAGGGCCATCTTTTGGCACTTTTTTTTTCAAAAAATATTTTTCTCTCAAAGTAAGGGCCAAATGACTCGATTTTTAAGATAAAAACTCAAAATAAGGGCCATCTTTTTTCAAAAATTCTTTTTTTCTCAAAGTTAGGGCCAAAAAATAGGACTTTTGACCCATGTCAGGCATGTCAGGTGACTCTTACTTTGAGAAAGCGGATTTTTGGTCTGATAGTCTGAAAAAGTACCCAATATGGCCATTTATATTTGCAAGTTTTCATAAAAAATAACATTTAAACTAAGAAAATGAATTTTCTGGAGACCCTNTTGCGTATTTTCAACCAGGGCGAAAAAACTTCGTGCTTGGGGGTTACAAATTTTAACTAAAAAAAATTATAAAATTTAAGTGTTATACAACAGGCAAAAAATCGCACTTTGGGCTATAGGGGTTAATGAGCACGCACAAATGTTGCGTATTTGATTTGCAAAAAAAAATATCATGCCCGCATTAGGAGTTTAAGAAGTTCAAATGATGAATTCGGGGACCAATCAATTAAATAAAACTAAAGTAAAGCGCTTGGCCAATGACGAGAGAACTCAAATTGCATTGGCCAATCAGCGCCCGAGAAATGATCTTTTTTTTTGATGAGCTCACACGTCATTGGCTAAACGCCTCATATTTTTTTATTTGGTTTGATGGTCCCCGAATTTATCAGTTGAGCTCCTCATCAGATTAAAACTGTAATTATTTTCAGATGGATTCCGAAACATTTATTAACAACGAAGTTGAATTATTTTCCGACGTCGGCAAGTTAAGCACGAGTGATTTAAGGCGTGTGGTTATGTTTATTATGTTTATTCTAATGGCGTTTTTTGGTTGCGGAAATATTGCAAGTTTAAATAGTTTTTCGCCGTCTTCAATTATTCCGTTTGTGCACGTTTTCAATCCATTTCTCATGGGCTTTTTATTGTTCTTCAAAGTACTTATACCTTTCATTCCAGTTTGTGTGGCGTTTTTGATAATATCAAGGAAGGAATTATTCATCTTTGTCATGAATCAAAATAGAGCACTTTTATCAAACAGAGAACTGTGACAGGGGTGGTTATAAGGTCTGAGATTTAGTTATAAAGTCTTTTTCCGAGACTCAGGTCTAAAGCTATTTTCTAATCATGTCTTTTTGCACTTTTTTGGATGATGTGCACTAATGTGCTTGCACTGCACGGTCCAGGCCTTAAGGTCAAGTCATTTTTTTTTTCGACGTAAAAATCATGTCTTTTTGGTTTTGTTTTCAAATTTCTTCATAAAGTTTAGCCTTTTTTCATAAAAATGGCTATTAAATCCTGTATTTTTTTTTGGATACACCTCTATAAATTTTGAAACATATTATGGTTTTTAGCGTTCTCGCAAAAAATGGGTATGTTTTTTAAGGTCAAGTAAATTTACCAAAAAAAAAACATTTTGACCATATCAAGTAATGTACCCCCTGTAATGCGGTAAATCACATTTTTATTTCTTCAAACGAGACTTAAATTACCTATTTTTGGGACCTATTTACGAAAATTCCTCAAAAAGGCTTCAACGTATTCCACTGCTAGGAGTATTTAAAATTATCGTGGTGATATCGGACCTAATGGCGATTCATTTCTTTTTTCTCGTTCGAGATACCGGAAGTTGGCTTGATGTTGGATTGTCAATTTCTAGATTTTCAATTATGCTTTTGATGATCATTTCCGTCACCTTTTTAATGATGCTATCCAATCTGCTAATGCAAAAAACATGCAAAATACGATAATCGTACTACTTCAATCGTTTCAAGAACGCTCACTTTAAGTGTTATCTTGAGTCACTATTCGTGACAAAGTGTCTTATTTTGACAAAAAATGTCTTATTTTAACAAAAACGACTTATCTTGACAGAAAATGTTTTATTTTCACAAGAATGTCTTATTTTGACAGGAATGTTTTATTTTTGCAAAAATGACTTATCTTGACAAAAATGTTTTATCTTGACAAGAATGTCTTATCTTGACAAGAATGTCATATTTTTTTGTATAAAAAAGACTTATCTTGACAAAATGTCTTATCTTCACAAAAATCTCTTATCTGTTAACAAAAATGACATATCTTGACAGAAAATTTTTTATCTTGACAATAATGTGTTATTTTAACAAGAATGTCTATCTTTACAAAAAAGACTTATCTTGACAAAAATGTCATATATTCACAAAAATCTCTTATCTTCACAAGAATGTCTTAAGTTGACAAAAACGACATATCTTGACAGAAAATTTTTTATCTTGACAATGTGTTATTTTAACAAGAATGTCTATCTTTACAAAAAAGACTTATCTTGACAAAAATGTCATATCTTCACAAAAGTCTCGTATCTTCACAAGAATGTCTTAAGTTGACAAAAACGACTTATCTTGACAGAAAATGTTTTGTCTTGACAATAATGTGTTATCTTGACAAGAATGTCTTAAGTTAACAAAAAACGACTTATAGTGACAAAAATGTGAAAAAGGGCTTGACATAAAATGACCTATCGTGACAAAAATGTCTTATCTTGACAGATTTTGGTCCGATGAGTCCTGATAACGCGTAAAGTGGTCTATTTTCAACAGTCACTCGAAACTGTCAAGATAAGACTAACACAACTGTATAACGTACTATCATACCGTACTTGATATTAGTTTTAGAAATTGTAAAAAAAAAATTTATATTTATTTTTTTAATCTTATTTTTTAGCGGATTGACCAGACAACGTCTGACAGTCTGACCACTGTATGTTCTTATGGTTTTTTTTTGGACAACCACATATTTTTTATAGAAAAATAAGNGCTAAACGCCTCATATTTTTTTATTTGGTTTGATGGTCCCCGAATTTATCAGTTCAACTCCTTATCAGATTAAAACAACTGTAATTATTTTCAGATGGATTCTGATACATTTATTAACAACGAAGTTGAATTATTTTCCGACGTCGGCAAGTTAAGCACGAGTGATTTAAGGCGTGTGGTTATGTTTATTATGTTTATTCTAATGGCGTTTTTTGGTTGCGGAAATATTGCGAGTTTAAATAGTTTTTCGCCGTCTTCAATTATTCCGTTTGTGCACGTTTTCAATCCATTTCTCATGGGTTTTTTATTGTTCTTCAAAGTACTTATACCTTTCATTCCAGTTTGTGCGGCGTTTTTGATAATATCAAGGAAGGAATTATTCATCTTTGTCATGAATCAAAATAGAGCAGTTTTATCAATCTAAGAACTGTGACAGGGGAGGTTTTAAGGTCTGAAATTTCGTTATAAAGTCTTATGGTCTTTTCCGAGACTCAGGTCTAAAGCTATTTTCTAATCATGTCTTTTTGCACTTTTTTGGATGATGTGCACTAATGTGATTGCACTGCACGGTCCAAGCCTTAAGCAGAGATCGGCATATTTTATTTTTTTTCTTACCCTACCCTTCCTTTTTTCCGCGGGTCAAGCCGGGTCAAATGCCGGGTCTGACCCGAGCACGAAAAACGGGCCGGGTCATGACCCGGCCTAAAAAAGGTGCTACCCTACCCCTACTTTTCCCGCGGGTAAGCCGGGTCTGACCCGTCTTACCCGGCGCGGGATTCCTTGTGCCGATCTCTGGCCTTAAGGTCAAGTCAGTTATAAAAATCATGTCTTTTTGGTTTTGTTTTCAAATTTCTTCCTAAAATTTAGCCTTTTTCATTAAAATGGCTATAAAATCCTGTATTTTTTTTTGTTTTTTGGATAAAAGCTTACACACCTCTATAAATTTTGAAACATATTATGGTTTTTAGCGTTCTCGCAAAAAATGGGTATGTTTTTTAAGGTCATGTAAATTTACCAAAAAAAAACACTTTGACCATATCACGTAATGTACCTTCTGTAATGCGGTAAATCACATTTTTATTTATTCAACCAAGACTTAAATTACCTGTTTTTTGGACCTGTTTACGAAAATTCCTCAAAAAGGCTTCAACGTATTCCACTGCTAGGAGTATTTAAAATTATCGTGGTGATATCGGACCTAATGGCGATTCATTTCTTTTTTCTCGTTCGAGATACCGGAAGTTGGCTTGATGTTGGATTGTCAATTTCTAGATTTTCAATTATGCTTTTGATGATCATTTCCGTCACCTTTTTAATGATGCTATCCAATCTGCTAATGCAAAAAACATGCAAAATACGATAATCGTACTACTTCAACCGTTTCAAGAACGCTCACTTTAAGTGTTATCTTGAGTCACTATTCGTGACAAAGTGTCTTATTTTGACAAAAATGTCTTATTTTAACAAAAACGACTTATCTTGACAGAAAATGTTTTATTTTCACAAGAATGTCTTATCTTGACAAGAATGTCTTATTTTTACAAAAATGACTTATCTTGACAAAAATGTCTTATCTTGACAAGAATGTCTTATCTTGACGAGAATGTCATATTTTTTTTTATCAAAAATCTCTTATCTTGACAAAAATCTCTTATCTTGACAAGAATGTCTTAAGTTGACAAAAACGACATATCTTGACAAAAAATGTTTTATCTTGAGTCAAGATTCTTGACAATAATGTGTTATTTTGACAAGAATGTCTTATCTTTACAAAAAAAGACTTATCTTGACGAAAATGTCTTATTTTGACAAGAATGTCTTAAGTTTACAAAAAATGACTTATAGTGACAAAAATGTCAAAAAGGGCTTCACATAAAATGACCTATCGTGACAAAAATGTCTTATCTTGACAGATTTTGGTCCGATGAGTCCTCAACAGTCACTCGAAACTGTCAAGATAAGACTAACACAACTGTTTAACGTACTATCATACCGTACTTGATATTAGTTTTAGAAATTGTAAAAAAAAATTTATATTTATTTTTTTAATCTTATTTTTTAGCGGATTGACCAGACAACGTCTGACAGTCTGACCACTGTATGTTCTTATGGTTTTTTGGACAACCACATTTTTTTTTACAGAAAAATAAGGCACCGCGGTCTTTCAGGGAAAACCTTTCTCGTCGAATCTCCGAAAAAGTTATTTTTGGACTGTTTTTGGGGCATTTCCGTGAAAAACGTTTTCTCGGACCTCGATGCCAAAAAAAAATACCGATTTGATTTTTTTTATTCCTGAACAATTATACTTCTCTCTTCAAAATCTGCCAACAAGAAGCTTGACATCAATGATCGATTTTTTAAATTTTATTTTTAAGAAATGTCGGGAATTTTTGATAGTTGTCAGCAAATAGACTGCTCTGGGTGTCAAAGTGTTTTTGGTGAATACAGGAATATTGTTATGGGTACATAAATATATGGAAATTTGATATTAACTAAATTGTAGTAAGTGGTACATGGGCGGTTATAAGGTCATGGATTCTCAAACTTTTTCCCGGCACTAAGGTCTTATTGTGGAAAAAAATATTTCATGTGGTTATAAGGTCAAGTCATTTATTCCAAAGTGCATTAAGGTCAAGCCATTTTTGGGGGCTTGACCTTATAACCAGACCCCTTGTATTTTTACCAGGTGAAGTGCAAAAAACGTCTGACATATTTTTTTCAAATGGTTATAATGTCTTACGGCTTTTCAAAAATCAGTTTAGCTTATTACGGTCTTGTTTCCCCAAGACCTTACAGCCCTCCTATTGTGCCATGTATGATATGTTTTATGACCCAGTAAATAAGTTGTGTCTATTGTTTCCAGCATCTTTTTTTTCACCGGGTGGTGGATCATAATTGATGCGGCTATTCGTTGCAATATTACCGAATTTCCTGCCTTAAAAATGGAGGATTATTACCACGTATGTGGAGTTATTGGGTCAATCGCATTCTTGGTTATAAATGCCGTATCAAATGCCGTTGTTCGCGGTGATGGTCTTTATGATGGGGTAAGTTATAAGGTCCGACATATTTGGCCGCTATATTGACTTGATAGTCATGGAACATGTATTTTGAATTTTTTTTCACTCGAAGCCCAAAAGAAGGACTAAACAAATTTGTTAGCTGTAAGGTTTGGGTACATTGTATAAAGGTGGTTGGTTATAAGGTCAGCCATTTTGACCGTTATAAGGTCACATCAGTTTAATTACACTATGGTCACGTCAGTTTTTTAAATACATTAAAGATCAAATCAGTTTTTTCGACCTTGGCCTTATAACCATCAACGTGGAAATAATCAATTTACATTTACACTATGGAAAAAAAGCTAAATTTTTTAGTGACTAAATTAGAGATAATCATGAAAAACAAGCGTTATATGCATTATTGGTTCCAAAGTACGGTATTAGGTTAACAATTAACTTTAAGGGATGCTTGGGAACATGTGGCGCGCGCATTTGGCTTTTTGTTGGATTTTTGGCCGCATTTGGCGCAGTTATCGGTTCCCTTTGGATATTATTTGGTGCTTATGTGGCTCATCCTCCACCTGCAGAAGACGCAGGACCTTATTGCCCAAGTACCGTTTATCCAGGAGTATCAATATTTTTGCAGGTAAAAATCACATGCTAGTACCAGTTCGAGATTGGTTATTATTTATAAGATTCGTTCTTTTGTCCCCTATAAGGTCAAGTCAGTCTTGAAAAAATCATGTCTTTTTTTCTATTTTTTTGAAAAAAGGTGCTTATTTTTTGGTAAAAATCATGTCTTTTTAACTTTTTTTACAAAAACTTTATATTGTCGGCTAAAAGTCCCTTGTTCTACGGTAGAACTTCTACCATATCAAACACAACTTACTGTTTCTGATAATCGAACCCTGTAAATTTGTTTTTCATAAAAAAATTCCCACCATAATTCTTCATATTTCTGTCTAACAACGTTTTCTCATAAAAATTTCAGGAAAAAAAAAGTTCTTGAAAAAAAAATCCAGGAAAATAGCGTTTTATAAGTTGAATTCTAGAAAAGGTTTCTTAGAAGGACCTTTTAATAAGCTCTTTTTGCACTAAATTATTATGGTTTTTTTAGATTACCTTTTAATAATACTGTCAAAATCATGTATTTTTAGAAAAAAATCTTTTTTTTTTGGATGAAGACCTCCAGCCCCGCTGGTACATTTTTTCTATCGAAATCATACTTTTACGGCATAGAGACTACCTAGGGTATACCTAGTATACCTAGGGTCGACGAAAAAATCCTTATTTTCAATAATATTCTTTTTCAGAATTTTTTCATTTTTGCTGGAACGATGATATTCAAGTTTGGCCGCACTGAAGAATATTGAAAAAGGTTCCCGACTTTCAAGATTCTTTGCATTTTGTTAACCTTTGCATTTTGTTAACCTGTACATTTGATAATTCTATTCATGCTGACGACAGACGAACACGTTTTCACCAATTGTTTTTTTTTCTACAAAATTATATCGTTCCTACTGTATTACAAGTCGATTTTTATGAACTTTTAATGTGTCCCAGATATTTTAACTGTCTTGCTTTTGAATAAAACTTCAATATTTCAATATTTCGCGAGGCTGTTTTTATTTTCAAAGGTTTAAAATCTCACCACCTGAGGGGTTATATTACCTTTATAAATGCTTAAAAAGCGGTTAGATAACCCGTCATGGCGTTTAAACTAAAGTTTAATAATTGGAAATCACGATATGTTTTGGTGAAAAAAGTGGTAAGATAACCCAATCTTGGTAAGATAACCCCTCAGGTGGTGTATTTATAATAGAATAGCCTGGGTGTGTGCGGCATAGGGCAGCGGGTCAAAATCAGTTTATCACAAACAAACTTCGACGAAAGAGATCTGAAGAATAGCAAATTTAAAGCATTAAAATTTTTAAGAAAAATGGAAAAAATATACCAAATGTAGATATACACCCCTGCGCACGTGGCCGAAATGTTTGTCCAAAAACATTTTGTTATGCAATATTGGCCAGTTAACTGTGCTTAACATACAGTCCTTGATTCCATAACGGCCGTTTTCGGTTGTCGAAAAAAGCGGCCGTTATGGGGTAAACGGCCGTTATGGAATTAGGGCCCCTCATGTTGTTAATTTCGGACAAATTGAAATAAAATGACTTATTTAACTCCCAGGGGTCACTTAGTCCAAATTTGGACTAAACGCCCTANTTGTCAGCAAATAGACTGCTCTGGGTGTCAAAGTGTTTTTGGTGAATACAGGAATATTGTTATGGGTCCATAAATATATGAAAATTTGATATTAACAAAAATGTAGTAAGTGGTACATGGGCGGTTATAAGGTCATCGATTCTGGCTGACATACGGACTATTGGTCTTTTAGCCAGAATAATGTTTTTTTGAGACAAAAAAACTGTATAAAATTATCTATTTTTGATAAAAAAAAACTACAATTATATTTCGTTGAATTTGTACCAGGTGAAGTGCATAAAAGGCCTGACATATTTTTTTCAAATGGTTATACCGTATAACTTATACCGTATAAGGTGTTAGGGCCTTTCAAAAATCAGTTTACCTTCTTACGGTTTTGTTTTCCCTAGACCTTACAGCCCTCCTATTATGCCATGTATGATATGTTATATGACCCAGTAAATAAGTTGTGTCTATTGTTTCCAGCATCTTTTTTTTCACCGGTTGGTGGATCATAATTGATGCGGCTATTCGTTGCAATATTACCGAATTTCCGGCCTTAAAAATGGAGGATTATTACCACGTATGCGGAGTTATCGGGTCAATCGCATTCTTGGTTATAAATGCCGTATCAAATGCAGTTGTTCGTGGTGATGGTCTTTATGATGGGGTAAGTTATAAGGTCCGACATATTTGGCCGCTATATTGATCTTATGGTCATGGAAAATGTATTTTGAATTTTTTTTTCGTTCGAAGCCCAAAAGAAGGACTAAACAAATTTGTTAGCTGTAAGGTTTGGGTAAATTGGATAAAGGTGGTTGGTTATAAGGTCAGCCATTTTGACCATTTTAAGGTCACATCAGTTTTATTACACGAAGGTAAAGTCAATTTTTTTAAATGAATTTGAGGTCAAATCAGTTTTTTCGACCTTGGCCTTATAACCAACAATGTGGAAACAATCAATTTACATTTACACTATGGAAAAGGCTAAATATTTTTAGAGAGTCTAAATTAGAGATAGTCATGAGAAACAAGCGTTATGTGACATATTCTATTGGTTACGCACTACGGTATACCGCGGTATTAGGTTAACAATTAACTTTAAGGGATGCTTGGGAACATGTGGCGCGCGAATTTGGCTTTTTGTTGGATTTTTGGCCGCATTTGGCGCTGTTATCGGCTCCCTTTGGATATTATTTGGTGCTTACGTGGCTCATCCTCCACCTGCAGAAGACGCAGGACCTTATTGTCCAAGTACCGTTTATCCAGGAGTATCAATATTTTTGCAGGTAAAAATCACATGCTACTATCAGTTCGAGATTGGTTATAACTTATAAGTTATAAGGTTCGGGTTTTTGTCCGCTATAAGGTCAAGTCGGTTTTTCTCCATAATAATCTTTTTTCGATTTTTTGAAAGAAAGATGATCATTTTTTGGTAAAAAATCATGTCTTTTTGAATTTTTTTTTCAAGCACTAAGGTCTTGTGGTCTTTTTTCTACCTTGCGACCTTATAATCTTTACGGCATAGGGACTCTACCTAGGGTAGACAAAAATCCTTATTTTCAATAATATTCATTTTCAGAATTTTTTCATCTTTGCCGGAACAATGATATTCAAGTTTGGCCGCACTGAAGAATATTGAAAAAGGTTCCCGACTTTCAAGATTCTCTGCATTTTGTTAACCTTTGCATTTTGTTAACCTGTACATTTGATAATTCTATTCATGCTGACGACAGACGAACACGTTTTCACCAATTGTTTTTTTTTTTGCAAAACTATATCGTTCCTACTGTATTACAAGTCGATTTTTATGAACTTTTAATGTGTCCCAGATATTTTAACTGTCTTGCTTTTGAATAAAACTTCAATATTTCAATATTTCCTGAGGCTGTTTTTATTTTCAAAGGTTTAAAATCTCATTTAAAAGCTATTTATCATCCCATAGCTTAAGTGTATGCCGCATACAGTAGGGCAGCGGGTTAAAAATCAAGGAATGAGCGCAATAAAGAAATTCTTGCCAGATAACTGCGCAGGGGTTATACGACTTATATCAGGGCTCGGGACATTTCGCTTACCCAAAAACGGCAAAATTAGGCTAAAATTAATTCCAGGGTTTTCTGCTAACCCCTAGTAAAGGCAAGCAAGTAAATAATTTTCTGATAAAGCTATAACATTTTTGAAGAAACATACAGTACATGTATATGATTTATTAAGTATTTACAGTATCGCAATAAATCGATAATTAGAAGAATGTTACGGGTTATAAGTTATAACGGTAGATAACGAAAATTTAAATCAAATTCAAAAATCAAATATTTCTCAAAAATAATAAATTGACTCCATAGAGACGCAATGTAATGTCATCCATAAATATTATAAAAGTTATAAAAACTCCATTTAGGAGTTGCAGGAATTATTTCTAGAATTGACTCGAAATCGGTGTCGAATTCTGATTTTATTGAACTCGGTGGGGTTAAAAACCCATTTCTGGCTTCGTACGAGCAGTCTGTCCAATTTCCAGTTTCAAATGGACAAACCCTGTAATTTGAGTTGACATAAAATTGTAAAAAAACCGTGAAATTAAAAAAAAATTAAAGCGTCCTTATTGGAAGAAAGCGTCCGTATTGCCAGTAATGACTGTACTATACGTACGATAAACGCGTAGGGAAAATTATTACGAAAAAGGATAAACAATTAGGGTGTGTGTGCTGGATTTTTGTTGTGAACTCGTTCCTTATTTTTTTGTTCTGATCTTTTAAACAAGCCGTTTTTATGAAATTTTCATCAAGATTTAACAAAGCCCATTGATTTTCTTCCCTTTGCAGTAAATATAACGAAACATCACGTTTGCCAAAAACTTTCATTATGTAATTTGGCAAGTGATTTTGTCGAAAATGCATTCCATTTTGATCCAGACGATGTGCCAAATGGATCCTACATACCTAGGGGTTAATTTAGAATTCTAGAGTGGTTAGTTTTTGACCAAAAAGTTCCCCAAATACCCCCTAAACATACCTCTCCAACAGAACAAACTTTTTCAAATAATCCATTTTTATCCACTTGCTTCGTTCCTTTTGGCAAAATGCATTTTATTCCATTTTTTAACCAAAGCAATACATTTCGTTGGGAAAGACTATTAAGTGTTAATAAGTTAACTGTTGATTACCGGTATTTATTCAGACTGCCTGTAAAAGGGGAGTCTGGTTATAAGGTCACAAAAGGTGACCGCTATAAGTTCAAGTCATCTTTTTTGCACTAAGGTCAAGTCATTTTTTTCTTGCACCAAGGTCAAGTCAATTTTTTTTTTGAAGTACAGTGTATGTGTTTTGGGAAAAAATCTTTGAAATCATGTATTTTTCGGTTTTTTGGATGAAGACCTCCCCCCATTTTTCAGCAGAACACGAATATCACGTTCATAGGGTTATTTAACCAACTCTTGTAGAAAAACGGTCAAATTGTCCGTGTGTACGACGAGCAATGTCCCTTTAGATGTGCATGTCCCTCTAGATGTGCACGTTTTTCGGAAATCGAAAATGCACATCTAAAGGGACCTGACTGTATTAGGAAAAAAAATTTTAAATGGCATTAAGGTCAAGTCATTTTTTGATGTGCATTAAGGTCAAGTCATTTTTTCCGGGCTTGACCTTATAACCAGACCCCCCTGTAGCTCAATGCGCGTTTTTTTGTATATGATGCTAAATCTTTTGTACATATTATTTAACAGCCGTAATTGGGTAAGCACTGTATTATTAAACACTAAGCCTGACACCAACCGTATAGAATTGATCCAGAGATTGGTAGAGGTCTGTTTTCTTAACTTCCAGAGGTCCATTTGAAGCAAAAGAAGAACACCATTTGTATCGTTTATTCGATTTAATTTCTTCCACCAACGACACTTTCCCGTGCTCCTCAAACGTTTTAAGGACGGGTCTATAGAGTTGTTTACAAATAAAAATCGAAAACTTGAAAACAAGCTTTTAGTAAAACTTTTTTGTGTTTTATGAATTTGTTCAGGTTCTACTACAATTGAGAAGTACAAACAAGTTCATTATTGAGGAATTTCTAGAAAAAAATAACGTCCAAAAAATTCGTTCAAATTCCTAAATGAAAAAAATCACCAATCAAATTTCCTAAAAATCTGGTATTATTTTGTGATTTTTTTCTGAATTCATTTTTGTATAGTAAGCAATAAGGTTCAAAGAAATGGTGGGTGAAGTTTGGTTATAAAATTCTATCTAAAACTTTATGTAGTGGGCACTTTTTAGACAAGATGCCCGTTTTTTCAACACCAACAGTAAACTTAAACGCTATAGGCTTTCAGAGTTAGCATGGAATTGATTTGTTTTTACTGTCTACGTTTAGGTCTAGTGTTAGTTAACAATAAAATGAAGAGTTTTTTTGATAATCCTGTTTTGATCAGTCTTTTCAAAGGTCAAGAGTAGTTGCGAAACCCCTGTATTTTCTAGTTTTTCAAGCAGTGCTCGAGTTCTGAATTTTTTAATTAAAAAAACTCTTCATTTTATTGTTGCCATTGATATTTGACGCATTTTGCCCAAAAAAATAAATCAATCGCGTGAAAACTCTGATAGCCTACAGAGTTTGAAATATGAATTTTCTTCAACTTCACGCCCACGTGGTGGCGCTACGTGGGTGATTATGGTGTCGAACATTTTCTCATGAGATACTTCCAACATTTCTACATAAGCTCGTAACACAAATTAATGAAATCAATGGCCTGAAATAACTTTTATAACGTTTTCCCGTGAAGTAAATTTTGTAAAAAACGCTATAGACCCGTCCTTAAACACATTTGATAGATGTGACCTTACACCCTGAGTGCCACGATTATTACATAAGGTTACGTTTTTCATAACGTCGACCCAATTAGCGCCCCAAAAACGCACGCAATGGGATTAATGACTGTCGATCTCGTCACCAGGGCCGGTATTTGGGTATATTTTGTGGAATATTTTTTGAGTTTTTTTCAAAACCAAGCCATTTTTTCAGGTTAAAATAAACAAGCCAAGCAAATGAAAATGTCTGTCTTTCCTGAGCCCTAGCCGTCACTTACATGTAATCAAAATTAAAGATTTAAAATTCTTTGAGATTAAAATAAAATGTATAATACACAATTTGTGTTTTATAAGTTTAGGGTCAGTTAAGTTAACGTGCGTTACATTTTCCGCTGTTCTAGATAGTTAACTTGCATGAGACTTGAGAAGCACCGTTTTCTGTAAAACTTTGAATTCCGTGTAGAAAAGTGCTGAAAATTGTTGATTAAAGATTTCTGTATTTTGTCATTTCAGAGGCCTCAAAAATCCAAACAGATACAGTCCTTACGTCGGACATAAACGTTTTTACATTCAACAATACCGTTTTAATTGGGATCAATTTTCCTAAAGTTCCATTTTGGACGTTTTGGAGACAAAAACCTCCCTAAAATANTGTTAACTTACGTGAATTTTGTTAACTTACGTGGGTTTTGTTAACTTACGTGGTGTTAACTTACGTAGGTAGGCGGTGTATTCCATTTTTTAACCAAAGCAATACATTTTGTTGGGAAAGACTATTAAGTGTTAATAAGTTAACTGTTGATTACCGGTAAATTACCGGTATTTGTTCGGTGAAGGGTAGTTTATTTAAAAACCCGTTTATGAGTACTTTCGCGACCATTTATTAGTACCCCACTCCATTTTTTCAGACTGTCTGTAAAAAATAGCTCAATGCGTGTTTTTTTTTGTATAGGGTGCTAAATCATTTTTACATATTATTTAAGACAGCCGTAATTGCGTAAGCAATGTATTATTAAACACTAAGCCTGACACCAACAGTATAGAATTGATCCAGAGATTGGTAGAGGTCTGTTTTCTTAACTTCCAGAGGTCCATTTGAAGAAAAAGAAGAGCACCATTTGTATCGTTTATTCGATTCAATTTCTTCCACCAACGACACTTTCCCGTGCTCCTCAAACGTTTTAAATATATTTGAAAGATGTGACCTTACACCCTGAGTGCCACTTTCTTCGTGAAAAATGATTATTACATAAGGCCACGTTTTTCATAACGTTGATGACCCAATTAGCGACCTAAAAACGGACGCAATGGGATTAAGGACTGTCGATGTCGCCACCAAGGCCGGTATTTGGGTATATTTTTCGGAACATTTTTTGAGTTTTTTTTTCAAAACCAAGCCATTTTTTCAGGTTAAAATAAACACGCCAAGCAAATGAAAATGCCTGTCTTTGCTGAGTCCTGGCCGTCACTTACAACATGCAATAAAAATTAAAGATTTAAAATTCTTTAAGAGTAAAATAAAATGTGTTGTGTTTTATAAGTTTAGGGTCAGTTAAGTTAACCCGGCACCATAGCGAACTTTTTTTTCGCGCACCGTATTTGGGCCCCACGTGCGTTACATTTTCCGTTTTTTAGATAGTTAACTTGCATGAGACTTGAGAAGCACCGTTTTCTGTAAAACTTTGAATTCCGTGTAGAAA
>SCLG01000523.1:0-19098 GCA_004367875.1 Oikopleura albicans | reverse complement strand
AATTAGCGACCCTTATTTGGAGCAATAAATCGATAAATCTTTTTATCGAACAAATCCCTTAAAAGACCCTTGTTAAGCACAAGCTACCAGGTAGCCTGTCTGAATATTAAAGCCTACGCAATTTTTAGATTGTATTTATTAGACACAACTTCGCTGACTCAGTGGCGCTATAAATGGCCAATTGTGCGCGTTCAATGAGCATAATGCTAATTTAGTCTCATCAGTAAATTACCATTTTCAAGAAAACACTTTGCTTCTTTCCGAGACTTTGTCGCTGGTCTTTCATGAAACGGCCAAAAGTTGTTCCAAATCCAACATATTCTAGAAAATCGTCTTTTCGGCGCTCAAATGAAGCTAAACATGAATACATGATGCCGGCTCGCCAATCTCTTTTGAATTTAATCAACGCCAAATCTTCGTTTTCATGAAAAATAGCGCTAAAAACAACCCCAACGTATTGCTTTTTTCCATTTTGCATAAATATCACTGAGCTAAAATAAGTTTTTTTAGAACAAATACAGTCCTGGCCCAGGACTCCTGGGTCCCTTGAGTGCCGCAGCCGAAGCTTCCTAAAACGCGTCACTCAAGGGATTGGGGACTGTTACTTGTACGGAGCAGAATAAGCAAAAATAAAAAAAGTCAAAACCGTGCCAGGTTGTACAGGGGTAGCCAAATGACGTTTTGTTTCCTTTAATTCGACAAAAACAAAAATTAACACAGTTTAACAGCGGTTTTTTAAATACAGTGTCACCGGTCCCTTGAGTGACGTTTTATGTGTCCTTCAACGACACAAAGATAGTATACAGAAATAGTCTGATTGTAGTGGGCTCTTATAGTTGGACATAACCCCAAAAAATGTACTTACATTGAACCACCGCAACTTATCCAATTTTTCGGAAAAATATGTTTTGCCGTAAGAACGCGATTGTACGAAACCAACACTCCAGATCTAGTTAACATTCAAAATATGAGATAAAATAGGTATGCCGTCCTGACCCTCCAGTTGTGCAATTTGCCTCTCCAAAAAACGTGCACAAGTAGGCAGTCGTGCAACTAAGCAGTCGTGCAAAAATAAGCAGTCGCAATTCATCGTAATTGTTTTTAACTGGTTTGTCAGACAACTTTTTAGGTTGAATTTTGATAGTTTTTGCAGCTTGGTAAATTTTATTGAAAAAGTGCACAACTGGGAAGTCGTGCACAACCAGAAGGTGGACAATTGAAAGGGACTGTAATTGATAAAAACCCTATATTTTTTGCATCGTTCGGACATGATATTTCAACATAGACAGCCCATGGATGAGCAGCCCAGTGAATGTAGTTGACGGACAAATAACCTGAAAAGGGAAAAGATAACTGACTTTTCTCCGGATGAAAACCAGGTAAATATTCTGGCCCAAAAAAAAACACGGGCTGGTTATAAGGTCTCAGATTTGGGCTATTACCTTATAGAACAGCTGTTATTGTCGCGTTTATAGTACGTATCATTTTAAATACAATGTTGACATACCGCGAAACCTACAGACAGTATTTGAGGCGTTGGGGTGCGTTGGCCAACACCCAATCAACACGTTGGGAACGTTGGGCGTTGGGGAAAATTTCTTCCGAAAGCGTTGGGAGCGTTTCGTATTGGGGAAATTTTTCTTCCCAACGTGTTGGGAGCGTTGGGCGTGAGAAAGACTCAAGCGTTGGTCAACGATTGCGTTGGGGAAATTTGTAGCGTTGGCCAACTTTTCCAACACTGCCTACAGGTGTTGCACGCAGTATTAGGTCGAATGGTCGAAAATAAAAAGTAAAAATCATGTCTTTTAGAGCAAAATTTCCTCATACGGTATGAGTCATACCTTATAGCCACCCCTCATTGTAAAAGAGTTTTTTAGGTGCGTTTGAGTACATACCAGTAGAATCGAAAAAGCCCGTTCGTGATTCGTTGTTAACTGGTAGCGTTTGGCCACATCGAAGGCACCGTTGGTACTGTTTAGGAAGGTCACACTGTAATGGACGGTGTAGGTGTTTACTGCAAATCACAACCTTATCTGAATCATCTGCCGTTTTTCGGGAACGAATCATGAAAATGCCTTCTTTATTCCGATCATAATCTGGACAAATGCTCCACGAGTTGTACGAAGATGAAAACATGTTATCGCCTGAATGGTACCCGTTAAGTTTCATGAAAATCGGCCGATCGTTTCTAGTATACCGTGTCGGCATATTTTACGATCATATAAAGACTAATTTCCCCTTTTTATTTTAAAATAGGGTGCCTTCCTTTCTCCCCTCTTTATAAATGGGGCATTTATAAGAGAAATTCATGCAGGTTTGCAAAAATTGCTCTATAATGCCCAAAATTGTTGGAAAACGATTGAATGTTAAATATCGCGGATAAACGGGTCTAACCGAATTTCAGGAAAAATCTAGTATGATTTTTATTTGTTTTGGAAAAATACACAATCTGGATTTTTTTCAAGATCGTAAATGTGTGTATATTTTCACTCTTGATTGTTCGAAAATGAAATTATTAGAATATCAAAAATTCAATTATAAACTGTTCACCTTTATAAAAATGAATTTCTTCGCCAGATGTAAGAACTACTTGTAATTGTGAATGTGATTCACTATTAACAGCTGCGCGCCGGTCTGGCACTTTTCTGGTGTTTTTCAGTTTTTTTTCTTACATTTCTAAACCGTTTGAGCTATTCCGAATCCGTCTTTTTTAGTCAATCAATATGCTCATTGCGCTTCATCTGAGAATTTAACGGACATGAAAATCGGATTACCGGCTTTAATACTTGTTTTTATACGCAAAATTTGCCGTGTCTAATAATTCCAATTAATATATGAAGGCCACCCCACCATTTTTACCGGTTGAGTTTCATGAAAATCGGCCGAGCGTTTCTAATAAACCGTGTCGGCTAATTTTAAGGTGATATAAAGACCAATTTTCCTTTTTTTATTTTAAACTGGGTGCCCTCCTTTATAAATTCACATTTTTTTCAAAAACGTTTTCTCGTAAATTCATCAATTCCGTTTTGGATAGATGGTTCGGGAATCGAATGTGTTCCAACTAAGAGCATTTACTGTAAGTTCACTTATTTGAATCATTTACAACTGTATCTTGGATAATTTCATCTTGATTGTAAAGTGTTTTTGCTGCATGTTTCAGCTGAATTCGATAATTTAATTTACACTGGAGCTCGTCATTTTCCACCGCACTTTGAGGAATTTTTACAACAATGTGGCTACATGCTCGGAGACATTTATAATCACAGGTTAACCCATACGAAACAAAAATCGCAAATATGAATTTTCTCATCCTCTAGCAAAATTTCAATTATCCAAAAAATACAAACAAAAATGATTTGACAAAAAAGCTTCACGATTATTCAGTTCTGAATGGCCTTAGGGTGAACATGATTACGGGTTTATTTTTCTCAAAAAATATGTCATGCGGTTTCGCAAAAAAAAAAAAAATCAGAAAAAATATGACCTCATACTGATTTCCGAAGGATAATTTTTGGTTTGAACGATTCACTTAAAAATTCCAGTTTAATTCAGTTAACTTTTCGAGCCACATTTGGTTAACCCATAGCGGCATAAAGGCTCAATCGAGGCCTTTTTGTCTATCCAAGACCAGTAAATATTCTGACAATATTTTTTTTATACAGTTGGTGCGCCCACAACGCTACGCAATCACTTCCCGAAAAAGCGTAGCGTTGTGGGCGCGCCGATTACCAAATGCATTACAGGGTATAGGGCCTATATTATAGGCTCAAACAAACAAAAAAACTCAAAAAGGCCAAAAACCGTAGCGTTGTGGGCGCACTGTAGCGTTGTGGGGCGTAGCGTTGTGGGCGCTGTAATAAAATAAAATGTTGATTTTTACCAATTGAATACACCGACTGAGGGTTTATCAGGCCACTTTCGCCTTCCAAAACTAGTTTGATAAACCCTCAGTGCGTGGACGGGATAGGCGAATTTTTTTTTGAAAAAATTGCCAGATAACACCCTCTTTCGCGGGTATAAATTAACATCACAAGTGGCCTGATAAACCTTTAGGTGGCCTGATAAACCCTCAGTGCGTGGGCGGGATAGGCGAAAAACTTTTTGAAAAAAAAGTGGCCTGATAAGCGCACGAGCGGGCAAAGTCGCCTGATAAAGGGGGCCTGATAAACTTCAGGTGGTGTATTTAAGTTTTTAGCTGCCGTTATTGGGATTTTTAAGCATAATTGAAGCATTTTCTTAAAATCGAAAACAAATTTTGAAAAAGTCTATATTCCGGGTTGGCCTTTTCGTTGGATATAATAAATCAAATTAAAACATATATGTTTCTTGCGGTTATTTTTCTCCTCAATAATAGCTGCCAACTTTGGATTATTGGTTAAAAAACGTGTACTAATATAAACAACGTATGTCTGAAAACCAGTTTAAGGAGGTTGAAACCAGTTTAATATCGCGTGAGTTTGACCTGAGGCCAAAAACTCATTAAATAAATTTTGACGATTAGGTCACGTTGATCGGACCATCGTGATAAATTACTGTCAATTGTTTTTTGGAAAATACAAATCTAGCAGAATAAAATAGAAATGAATAAATAAAGTTAGTTTCAAAAAAAAAAGAAACAAAAAAAAACGAAGTAAAACGAATATCTTTTTTGAAAAATACAAAAAAAAATACTGAGATTTTTGATGTCGGAACAGAAAAAAATGACAAGGTAAATTTTATTATAGTTTTTTCGTTGGAAACAGTAATCTGGTATTGGGTGGTTAAAATGAAAACGGGCCATCAGACGGTGTTCTTATTGGATCGTTTTTTCTAGAATTCGGCATTTTTATTCGAACTAAGAGACAAACAATTTCTTGTTCGATTATAGTGACCGGTTTTCATGAAAAAATCTTGAAATGCTTCAAAATTGTAATATTTTTGAAAATCTTGAAATTTTTGAGAAATTCTCAAGATTATCTTGAAATTCTTGAAGATCTTGAAATTCACGAAAATCTCGAAATTGTTATTTCCATGCTATGAATCACAATATATAAAAACAAAGAAATATATATTTTATTCTGTATGTTGGTCGTTCCTGTTCAGTTCATTGCATTTTTATTTCAAATAAAAAACGTATCTCGAACAACGATGGGCTCCAATGGTAATAAATTGTAATATCGGTGTATTTTGAAAACAAAAAAAAATCAAAAAAGTCATATTTTTTAATTTAAAATTCATCGGTGTTATGACAACAAAATCCTCTTTAACTCCGCTGCTTCCAAAACCATATGGGCAACGAATTCGTTACGTGTCCTATGTATTGTACCTTTTTTAATATCTCGACGGTTTCAATTGGTCCGAATTGCTTGTTGGTCTGAAAATCTTTAAAATAGTTTATCCTTCAAAATCACAAAGAACCTTGCACACAACCCTGCACGGTCGTCAAATTTTTTTACTTTGAACACTGTTGTTGTCGGTTATATAGTACTTACCGTTCGTACTTAGAGGACGTCTGGGCCTATCGGTTGAGTTACAAGAAAATCCACCGAGCGTTTCTAGAGAGAAAGGAGAGTACCCAGTTCAAAATAAAACGGGAAAATGATCTTAATATCATCTAAAAATATGCCGACACCGTGTACTAGAAATGCTCGGCCGATTTTCATGAAACTCAACCGGTATCTGTTAAACCAGTATGAAAAAGTACTGTAACTCAACCGGTATTCTCACGTTTTTTTCAGTTTTTTATCTCTCATTTCTAAACCGTTCGAGGTATTCTGGGTCCGTCTTTTTAGTCAATCAATATGCTTATTGCGCTTCATCTGATAGTAAATTTAACGCAAATGGACTTCTGGTTACCGGTTTTAAAACTTTCATACACTGTTTTTATACGAAAACTGGCCGTGTCTAATAATTCCATTAATGTATAAAAACCAGCTCTCCTATTGTGTATTTATTAACTTATTGGAATGATTAGACACGGCGTGACCCTTAAGTTTTGAATAACATTTCCATATGATGTGAATTTTTTCTCGACCGTGCGCGCCACTGGGTGGTAAATCCGGGCGCGTAGCTGTTAATTTAGTTTACAATAAAAATGTTTATGATCCAGTCCTTACTACCATTAGTCAGCCGCTGTTTTCATCGTATTTAATTTATATGGTCGATTTTTTTTTGCTGGCTACCAAAAGCGGCCCGTAAATGCGTTAGTATCTGAAATAAAATAGAGACATTTTGAGTTACATCCAAATAAAAGTCCTTGTTAAAGACCCATGTGCGAAGAATTAAAAATATTTTAAAGCTTTCAAAGTAATATTGGCAGAGTTCCTCTAATCACATTCCGACAAGTTGTCAGAAAAAATATAAAATCTAAATGTTCAAAAATTTGGTACATGCTCTAGAATACTTTTTGAATTTTGGGGTTATTTCACTTAGATTATCAAGTAAAGGTAGCTTTTTAAGATTGCACAGAAGAGCGTAATTGATTTTTCGGGGGTTAAAATTATCGGAAACACCGACTAGATTACCACGCAAGGGTTTGTTTATCTTCCTATAAAATTATCTGAAATTGTAATCTAACTTTTCTATATTATGGAAACGGTAAACCATCGAGCATTTTCTAGAATCTCCACGTTACAAAAAAATTACAAAACTCGCAGTGAATTTCTCTTCCACACTGTACTGGTTTAGTGTCATGAAAATCGGCTGCGCGTTTCTAGAATAGAGCAATTTTCTTCTTTTTTCTTGCAATGGAGTGCCCCTATTGGCCAATATCATCTTAAAATATGCCGACACGGTATACTAGAAACGCTCAGCCGATTTTCATGAGACTAAACCAGTAGTATTGATTGCTAAAACCATTAAAGTTTAGTCCAAAAAAGTAACTACAAAGCCTTGCGTAAGGTAGTACAGCAATTTATACGGTACTCTAGCTTAATAAGCACTAGTAGTTAATTAAATCGCAAACTTTTGTTTTGTGAAAATTGTTTTTACATTTTTTTAATTCACAATAAAAATCAGGACTTTTAAACATCATTGATCTATTCTACAGTATAAACACCCAGACAATTTTCATGAAACTCAGACTGTAGTAAAAATAAGTGATTTTTTTTTTTGGATTTTACTAAAATATAGAACAATATCGAGCGAAAGCGTTTTTTGTTGTTGCCAAATTGTCCCTAAATGACCCAATTTTATAATCGTTGTGGTAAATTCGCCATTTTCGTAAAGCTACGATAATTTTTGACTGATGTGGAGCTTATCAGTATTAGTAACTACAGCTTGCAGGAGTTAATCTAATATTTTCAGACCACGAAATAAATAAAAATTTGCAAATTAAGATTTGTTCCAAGTAAAAATTTAACATACAGAAACTACCGTATGTCGGTACTGAGATAGACGGGGTTTATTAAAGCAGTTCTCGTATCCTTCTTAACGTTATTTTGACATTAGCGCGTTCATATCAGCGTCAACACAGGTACCTCATGAAGGAAACCATACATATTTCTGTAACAACGCACGTATATGTCAAAATAAGAAACATATAATATGTTACATATTACTTTGAGTGCTCGGTATACGGTATATAATTCTCTAAAGTACGTATATGCGCCCAAAACGCGATAGTTAGATTGAAAATTTCTCGCTGTGGGCGCATGGACAAAAAGTGCAACAGCATGAATGAAAACTGATTATTCGGATAATTTGGTCAAAAATCGCTTTGTTTTTTTTATCAAAAAAATTGTTTCGAGTATGAAGTGTAAAACTCCAGAATCTGACTAAAAATACCGTGTGTCGATCTTCGTATTTTAGCCTTGCCGCGCGAGTTTTAGCTCTACACACGGTGTAATTGCTGCTAATTTGACACATTTCCATCTATTTAACGCCACTTATTGACACAATTCTATCTCAATTTTGAAAAAAGTGGAATTCGAAATCGTGCCTAGTCCTACAATTTCCATGTTATTGAGTTCATGTTTTATGAATAAGCTTTGCTTGAACAAGGCGCACAAAACTGTCGTCGGAAATTGTCCAAAAAAGATACAATCTTGTTGATTTTTTTATGATTTTCCGGATTATTTTTTTAATACAAACCAGTTCTAGCACGATCGAAAGCTGTAAACTATGCGTATCGAAAGTAGACCGGAAGAAGGTTTGCGGCGTACTACGAACAATTTCAACAATATTATTATCAATGGAGTGTTTTTGTCTATTTGTCCTTTCCCTCGGGGTCATGTCAAGCGCATTTCAGGTCATAGAGGGCGCTGTTGATCAACAAAAACTTTTATACATTCAAAGTAAGTATCAGATTATAAATAAGTTTTTTTTTCTAATGATCAATTTAGACTTGTTAAATAACCCAATAAATGGCGTAATGAGTGGAATTTTGGTCACACTTTTGACGAAAAACTCATCCACATCGATTTCAATTATTGTGACATTGGTTGGTGCAAATATTATTAATGTTCATCAATCTACGTTTCTGGTCATGGGCTGCAACGTCGGCAGTGCTGTTAATAGGTAATTTTGTGTATTCTTTTTTAGCTCATTTTCATAAACATTGCTGCTTGATCGTTTTTTTTATATCAAGTCAGGCACCGACGCGTCGCGACGAGTGCGTACAATTATAGTGCCATGTTGTCAAAAAAAAAAATCGTTTTTTGACTCTTGCGCCCCCGTTTTTGATAGCTATTGGGGTGCCCGATTGTGCCATATGGCCCATATGATATGGGACTTTCTCACTGTTTTGGTTGTTCTAAACATAATTTTTATAAAGATTGTTACACAAAGTTAATTTCACTACACCCCCTGTGCTGTTACCTTGTCACCCGTTATCTTGCAGATTTTCCCGTTGGTTACGCTATCTTGCAGATTTTTTTCGGCCAATTTTTCAGGAATCCCTATCTTTATGTGTTAAGCCCTGCGCTGTTATCTTGCAGATGTCCCTGTTGGCTCCGTTATCTTGCGGATTTTTTTCATGCGATAGTTGCAAGATAACAGCGCAGGGGTGTACATTTTTTCTAAAATTACCCTTACTTGGACCGAGGATCATATATATATATATTATGTAAACTATATTACAAGCTGCGCGGGGAGTTGTTTGCGTGGCTAAAGGACGCTAGCCAATAGGAGGCGCCTCTAAAAAAGCATGAGCCAATAGGCGCGCTTGTCAATTCAGTTACAGACGCATAGTAGTGTACAGTGTAGTACTTTATAATAATAAGCTGGTCATAAATATCGCTTTCTCTTCGATTTAGTATACCTTTGGCGCAGTTATCGGGCCTGTTTTTGTAGTGTTATCGGGCCGTTTTTGTCTTAAACTTTTAATGTAGAATTTTTGCCATGCGGGTTAACTCCCAAGGGTACCAAGTGGCATATAATCCTTAGGGGTAAATTGGTTCAAATTTGAACCAAACGCCCTGACGGCTATGCTAAGCTTTATGTCCAAGAGAACGATGCGGTTTCTAGGGTAATTGACCACGACGAATTCGATGGGAACCATAGANTCTTGAAATTTTTGAGAAATTCTCAAGATTATCTTGAAATTTTGGAGAAATTCTCAAGATTATCTTGAAATTCTTGAAGATCTTGAAATTCACGAAAATCTCGAAATTGTTATTTCCATGCTATGAATCACAATATATAAAAGTAAAGAAATATATATTTTATTCTGTATGTTGGTCGTTCCTGTTCAGTTCATTGCATTTTTATTTTAAATAAAAAACGTATCTCGAACAACGATGGGCTCCAATGGTAATCAATTGTAATATCGGTGTATTTTGAAAAAAAAAATTCAATTAAAAAAAGTCATATTTTTCTCAATTAAAAATTCATCGGTGTTATAACAACAAAATCATTTTTAACTCGGCTGCTTCCAAAATCATATGGGCAACGAATTCGTTACGTGTCCTATGTATTGTACTTTTTTTAAATATCTCGACGGTTCCAATTGGTTCGAATTGCTTGTTGATCTGAAAATCTTTAAAATAGTTTATCCTTCAAAATCACATACAACTTTAACGCAGCGTCGTCAAAAATTTTACTTTGAACACTTTTGTTGTCGGTTTTATACTACTTACCGGTCGTAATATACATTACAAGAGCTATTTCACTAAGATAGGGTCCCGTCTGGGACTATTCTCACGTTTTTTCAGTTTTTTCTCTTTGATTTCTAAACTGTTCGAGGTCTTCTGGGTCCCTCTTTTTAAGTCAATCAATATGCTAATTGCGCTTCATTTGATACTAAATTTAACGGAAATGGACATCTTACCGGTTTTAAAACTTTCATAGTATGAAATTCATACGCTGTTTTTATACGAAAAATTGGCCGTGTCTAATAATTCCAATAATTTCCAACTTATTGGAATGATTAGACACGGCGTGACCCTTAAGTTTTGAAGAGCATTTCCATATGATGTGACTTTCTTCAAGACCAGGCGCGCCACTGAGTGGTAAATTTGGGCGCGCAGCTGTTAATTTAGTTTATAATAAAATTATTTATGATCCAGTCCTTACTCCCATGAGTCAGCCGCTGTTTTCATCGTATTTAATTTATATGGTCGATTTTTTTTTTGCTGGATACCAAAAGCGGCCCGTAATTGCGTTAGTACCTGAAATAGAATTGAGACATTTTGAGTTACGTCCAGATTGAAGTCCTTGTTAAAGACCCATGTTGCCAGAAAAATATAAAATCGAAATGTACAAAAATTTGTAAAACACACTAAAATATTTTTTTGAAGTTTGGGGTTATTTCACTTAGATTATCAAGTAAAGGTAGCTTTTTAAGATTGCACAGAAAAGCGTAATTGATTTTTCGGGGTTAAAATTATTTTACGTGGGCAGACTGGGCCCGATCTTTAATTGTTAACTTTAATTGTTAACTGCTAGAGAATATTTACCGCAAAGCCCCCTCAATTTTCGTAAACATTATGTATTTTTCAGTACGTAAAATAAGATGAGAAGCGCGAGCGAAAATCTATATATTCGTAATGTACACCACCTGACGAGTTATCTTACCAAAATAGGATTATTTTACCACTTTTTGGACCAAAACTTATCGAGGTTTTCAATTGTTATACCAAACGGCCTGAGTAGTTATCTTACCAAAGTTAGGTTATCTTAACACTTTTTAAGCGTCTATAAAGGTAAGATAACCCGTCAGGTGGTGTATTATAGCTCATCTCTATGCAAAATACTGAAAACGCATTATGAAAATTGAGGAGGGTTTGCGGCAAATGTTCTCACGTGCTCTGGGAGTTAAAAACTAAAAATCCGGCCCAATCTGCCCACGTAAAAATAAAATAGAGATATGTTTTGCTTTTGGAATTTTGTCATTCCAATAATTTTAGCCCCCGAAATATTTTTTGCTTTTTTGTGCAATCTAAAAAAAAGTCTACCAAAGTCATTCTAGTAGTCATATATCCACAGACGGAATAATCACCAACCGACTTCATGTAAGATACAAAAAAAACTGGTACTTTAAGCAGTCAGGGCGCATGGTTTTTACCATAACAAAGTTGCCCGATAAGTTAACAGTCATGCGCATCTGGGGTAGCTAGCTACCCAATTTGCTCTAGTGCGCCAAATAATGAACGAATTTTTTTATTATTATTTTATTTTGAAGCCCTGTTCTTCTTCTCTTACTGGGGTGATTGTCAACCTTAACCCTCGTCCTCCACGGACCCAAACATAAAAACAATTTTCTAAAAAAAATATTTTTATTCCATATAAAAATGTAAAATTTGTATTTGATTTCAAATGCGTTGTCCGTTTTCATCATAAGCCGTTCTCTTTTTATTTAGAAATAAAGTGAAAATGGGTAGCTAGCTACCCAATATGCGCATGACTGTTAACTATAGATAACTGTGCAGATATAACCATAGGTCTCCTACTAGCAAAATTTTGACAAAAAATACCGACTCGATAACCGCGCAAGGGTGTATTAATCTTCCTATAAAATTATGTGAAATTGTAATCTAATTTTTCTACATATTTGGAGTTAAATCGCAACAATGAAAATTGTTTTTACATTTTTTTAATTTACAATAAAAATGAAGACTTTTAAACATCATTGATCTATTTTAGAAACGCCCAGACGATTTTTATGAAACTCACACTTAGTAAAAAAAGTGATTTTTTGCACTTTACTAAAAATATAAAACAATATCGAGAGAAAGCGTTTTTTGTTGTTGCCAAATTATCCCTAAATGACCCCCATTTTATAATCGTTGTGGTAAATTCGCCATTTTTTTGAAGCTACGATATTTTTTTGACGAACGTGGAGCTTACCAGTATTTGTACTTACAGCCTGCAGGAGTTAATCGAATCCTTTCAGACGACGAAATAAATAAAAATTTGCACATTAAGATTATCTTCAAGTAAAAATTCAACATGCAGAAACTACCGTATGTCGGCTGAGATAGACGGGGGTTATAAGCAATTCTCGTATCCTTTTTAATGTTATTTTGACATTAGCGCGTCCATCTCAGCGTCAACACACGGTACCTCATGAAGGATACCATACAAATTTATGTAAATAGGCACGTATGTCAAAATAAGAAACATATTACTTTGTGGGCGCGGTATACGGTATATAATTCTCTAAAGTATATACACCCCCAACGCCACAGTTTGTGCCCAATTGAAAATGTCTCGCTGTGGGCGCATGGACAAAAAGTGCAACTGCATGAATGAAAACTGATTATTCGGATAATTTTGTCAAAAATCGTCTTGTTTTTTTTATCGAAAAATTGTTAAGAGTATGAAGTGTAAATCCCACGAATCTGACAAACAATACCGTGTGTTGGAGCACAGACTGTCGGGATGTGAGAGATCTTCATTTTTTGGCGTTAACGCGAGAGTTTTAGCTCTTCACACGGTGTAATTATTGCTAATTTGACGAGTTTCCATCTCTTAATCGCGACTTATTGACAATTTTGTATCTGATTTTTTGAAAAAGTGGAATTTGAAATCGTGCCTAGTCCTACAATTTCCATGATATGGAGTTCATGTTTTATGAATAAACTTTGTTTTAACAAGGCGCACAAAACTGTCGTCCGAAATTGTCCAAAAAATATACAATCTTTTTAATTTTTCTATAATTGTCCGTATTTTTTTTAAATAAAAACCAGTTCTAGCACGATCGAAAGCTGTAAACTATGTGTATCGAAAGTAGACCGGAAGAAGGTTTGTGGCGTACTCCGAACAATTTCAACAATTTTATTATCAATGGAGTGTTTTTGTCTATTTGTCCTTTCCCTTGGGGTCATGTCAAGCGCATTTCAGGTCATAGAGGGCGCTGTTGCTCAACAAAAACTTTTATACATTCAAAGTAAGTCAGATTCTAAATTACTTTTTTTCTAATGATAAGTTTAGACTTGTTAAATAATCCGATAAATGGCGTAATGAGTGGAATTTTGGTCACACTTTTGACGAAAAACTCATCCACATCGATTTCAATTATTATCACATTGGTTGGTGCAAATATCATTAATGTTCATCAATCCACCTTTCTCGTCATGGGCTGCAACGTTGGCAGTGCTGTTAATAGGTAATTTTTTAAATCCATTTTTGGTCCATTATCATAATACCATTCTGTTAGAATCTAACGATTCTCGAAAATAGCGTCCGTATTGGCGTGAATTGTCATAAAATGTCCATTTTCGACAGTTCTTAGGACATTTTGTTGCAAAAAGCGTCCGGATTGGAAAAAAATCTTCCGTATTGAGAGTAAGGACTGTAGTTAACACATTTTTTCACAAATGAACCTAAAACCTGGAAAATTCTTCCATATGAGGTCAGGCGACGAGTGAGTATAATTATTGAGCCGTTTTCCTAAAATATATGGGAATACATATTTTATGGTACATATGTTAGGCACCTTCTGCATTATCGGCCCGGCCGGACTTCGTGCAGAAGTTAGCTTGATCACCACATAGGGGGTATAGTTTGTTGTATATTATAATTATACTCCAATTTTTACAATTATTTCACACTTTGTATCCTACGGGTTAATATTACTTCATGTTTTAGCGTATTCCGAGCGTTTCAACGGGTGGAGGGTGACGTGCTTTCTGCCTCTATTTTGATCGTTTTTAACCTCTTAACGATGATCGTGCTCTTGCCATTGGAAGCCTTTAACCCCCTCATGTCAAACTTATGTCATTTTCCTCACTTGTCCACAGGACCGTCCAATAACGGCTCAGTCAACATTGAAAGGATCACGGCGGTTGATTTTTTAACAAGTTCGATAAAATCACGACTCATCGATTTCAACGAGAATAGTCTCAACTTTGAAAACTTTAACGGAAGCTACATTCAGTACTGTGATGTCATGGCCGACACTTGTACGACATCATGCGGAATTGAAAACAGTACCTGTGTCCAAACCGATACAGCATGTTTAGTGCCCGATCAATCTTGGACCTGTGAGTTTAACGGGTTAGACTCCGAGACCTCATTTTATCGGCTTTTCGGACATCAATGCAATACGCCGAAAATTCACTGGTTTCTGAAGAGTTGCTATTCGGATATTACAGTGGCGACGATTAATTTGGCGATTGCATTTTTTCTACTTTTTCTATCGGTTGGGCTACAAACGATTTTTTTGTTAATTTTTTTTTCTTAGATACCGGATTTCAAATCCGGGATTTGGGTTAGATCCGAATCACGGTGAAAACCTTGACTTTTTAAACAGTATATTTTTGTGATACAGGGAGCCGAAAGTAAGGGCCACGTTCTCCATCTTCAAAAGTGCCAAAAAGGCCCTCACTTTGAAAAGGCGGCCCTTACTTTGGGGCCCATTTACTAGTTATTTAAAATTTTAAAATGAAGGGAAAAAACTTTATCCATTATTATAACAGTCACTAAACGCTTTTGTCCCCGAAACCTACGCACTACTCAAACTATGTTCCAGAACTTCTAAGGATGTAGGACTTTGTCAAATTAATAACAAAACTGCAAGATAACTGCGTAGTGTGTAGATGATAAAGTTTCATGAGATAATGACTAAATAGTATCTTTCTGGAAGATAATTGAGCAAATAGTGTGATTTAAAAGTGTCCGGAAACAACCTAAATAGTACCTACAGTTTGTAGCTTAAATAGTTCAACTTTTTCGTCAAAGCTTTGAAAAAAATAATGTTCGAAAATGTGAAAACCACGGTTGATTCAAATTTCACCAAAAACTCAAATACATATTTGGGTACATTATTCAATGTGTCCTTTGGCGCCCTCGCAACCACTATGCTCCAATCAACATCAGCATTCCACGAAATTCTAGAAGAATGCTGCATTCTAGATTTGAATCGAATTTACGCATTTCTGGTCGGTTCCCGGATTGGTTCCACCGCCACCGGATTTCTTGCCGCTTTTGGAAATATGAGTTCCGATTTTGGCGCATCACTAGCTGTCGCCTTATTTCATCTGCTTTTTAATATTATCGGCTGTATTATTTGGTTCATTTTTCCCTTTGCACGCCAAGTTAGGGTTTCATGAATTTTGCTAGACTGTTTTTACAAATACTGTGTCCTGTAGTACACCACCTACCTGCTTAAAGTAACAGTCAGTTATTCCACCTACGCCATACCGGTTTAAAGTAAGGGTTACATTTTAAGCGAAAGTTTTTGTGTTCCATTTTTTTGTTTAGCAGGTTGGCGGAACTGTTACTTTAAGCAGTTAGTACATAGGCGTACAAAATGACTGTTACTTTAAGTAGGTAGGTGGTGTATATTAATGGTACGTTATGTTAACACCATTAAACCTCAAAAACTGTTAACATAATGTAATTTTGTTACAATAATGTGGTAGGGCGGTTGGTTAAACAATTGGAAATCGAAGTTAATCAAATCCCAAAAAGTGTTAACATAATGTAATTTTGTTAACATAACGTGTTAGGTGGTGTACAGTCCTAACTCTTAATCGGGGCACTTCCAAAAAGGGAGACGTCAGGAGATTCTGCATCAATTTTTGAAAAAAAAGTTATAATTCTAAAAATCAAAAATTTTTATCCCCAAAAACCCTATTTGAAGTACCAATCAATATTGCGATATTTTCCGGAGCAATGACGAAAAAGTACCGTTGGACGTCTTTTGGTTACGCAATTTTCATCTTCATTTGCATTCCACTAACGACGTTGATGATTTCACTTTCCTCAAATACGATTTTTGTCGTTTTAATAAGTTTTTGCGGAATAATTTCCGTCTCACTTGGCACTGCTTATTTTATCGGGAAATTTAAACCGGTACTTTCGACGCCTAGGGTAACCTCCCTCTCTATTATTCCAGATCCGGATTTGCAACCGGAAGAAGATAGTGTTACTACCAGTACAATTCAAGAACCGGTTCATTCTGGAGAAATCAATCAATCATATGTTGAAAATGACGTATAGAAAGTACCCCTTTACCGTACTGTTATAAAAACTGCAGTACCTGAGTAAATATGCACATGTTTGAACTTGTCGCATAAAACACGTATTCCTATGTATCAAACCTTAATGGACACACGGTGCTGTTATAATGGGATTTTTCATATGTACAGTGGTTAACATATGAAAGTAGGTTTTCCTGAAAAAATCCAATAATAACAGCACACGAAAAAAGCTGTAAGATAAAGGCGCACTTGATTTATTGCCGAATCCATATTTCTGAATCACGGAAAAATTCTTGGTCGCGAAAAAAACCCGTTTATGAGTACTTTCGCGGCCACACATTTTTGTCGCGAATTGTTGTTCAAAATATGGTTTCACGACCATTTTTTTTTCATTTAAAAACTGTGGTCGCGAAACGTCACCCAAAACACCATTTCGCGACTATTTGGTCTCGAAATCATATTTTAAATAAAAATTCGCGACCACACATTTGGTCGCAAAAGTATTCATAAACGTGGTTTTTACGACCACAAATGGTCGTGAAAGTACCCTACTCCCCCTTATTTGGCGTCGAGTTTTGTTCCAAATGAAACCTACCCTTATTTAAGGCCCCTAATGTGACATAACTTATATCCTGTACATATTTCATGAGTCATGACTTACATACTGTACGTAAAACTATGTTTGATTTCAAAAGGCCAAAAAATAAATAAATTTCCCGATCTTTGTATCTTTCACTATTAGTGAGTATCTTTCACTATAATTGCGATGCAGATTAAATCTGCATCGCAATTATTACCGAATAATTAATTAAAAAAAAAATTGACCGAAATGCAAATTTATTTTTTGAATTAAAAAAAGGCAACGTCCGGGCTTCACAGTAACCTGCAATGATCAAAAAAAGTAAAAAAAAATATCACACGTTTGTGCGAAGCCTCTTGTACTTCTTTACAATTGAACCGAGTAATTTTTTTGTTTTTTTGAAACTGGTGTGATGAATTTTGAATAGGATGTTTCTAATTTTAGTTTTTAAAAACATCACTTGCCTCAAAAAGATATATTTTTACTAAATGTCACAGAGAGTGAATGATTTACAACGAGCTGGTTCCGACGAGAATCTTCAAAAAAAGAATGATGATAACTGGCAGGGGTTAAAATCAAATATTTACAAGTTATTATAGATTTTGTTTTATCATTTTGTTTGGTACAGTCCCAGCGGCTATTCCGGCCGTTTTTGATGACTAAAAAACGCTGCGTGAATAAGCTGGTAAAACGGTCCAAAAAGGTACATCTAGGGTTTATTATTATTTTTTTTTGTTGAATTATGTTTGAAAATCAGAACAAAAATAAAGTTAACGGTGAAATTTGAAAAAACGTCCGGAACGGATATATTGGACCATGAGTCATGGTCCATGACAAAAATGGCTAGAAAAATTCCGTAAAAAAGGAATAGAAAAATACACAAAAAATTAGAGGTAGTACAAGGACTGGCCAAAGCCAGGCATTTTCATTGGCTTGGCTTAGATTTTTCCTTTCTCGAAAAATTTTAAGCAAAGAGCCAAGCCAAGCCAAGCCTTGTGCCAAATTCGTGCCAAGCTCTGGGTAGTAAAACATATTTTCGAAATATATCAAAATAACATGCCCTAAAACTTTTACTTGAAAAGGGCATTTTTTAAGACGTTTCATTTAAATTTTGAATGTTTTCCAAATTTTTTTTCTATAAGGATATATTTTCTTGTCGCCACATGAAAGCTGATTCTCCAGAGTTAAATAATCTCTCCGGTAAAAACGTACTGGTAAAAGTTTAAACCCGCAAACAGGTCCGATTCTCTGGAATTGCTTCTTTGCGATTCTGCGGGAAAACTGGCTTTTGCGGCCTTTCTCCAAGATGAATATGCAATTGAAAATTTAAACTTTTTGATGGCGGCGAATCGATTCTCAAAATTAATAAATTTGGTCGAGTTAAAGGGCTGCGCTGAGCAATTGATTTCGAAATTTATTGGGGCAAAATCAGAAACCCCAGTTAACCTCTCAGCAGCTATTGAAGCCGGAATTTTCAGGTAATTATTCTTATATAGTAGTTACATGGAGCGCCAAGTATGGGTATTAGGCATATGTGATAAAATTTCCGGTTTTTCGAAACTCTCATTTGGCGTGTCCGTGTTTGTGATAATACTTCCCTGCGCTGTTATATGGCCGCTGGGTATCTGGCGGGAATTCCCGTTCGTTCCTTTATCTAGCGGGAATTTTGAGGAAATGGTTTTCAGCTACTCCGCCTACGCACTTCGCCGTTATTTGGCAATTATTACGTAACATAATATTTTGCCGGCACCAAAGTTGCTTAGATAACAACGCAGGGGTTAATACAAACTGTTACGAACTTTTCTGAAAATTATTTACGCGTTTTCGCGATACCCATTTTTCAATTTATTCACGTTTAACGTAATAATATTTCACTTTTTTAAACAAAAATATGCTTGAGAGTTAAATGTGCTTTTATTTTCAGTTCTTTTGAGAATGGGAATGTGAGTCAACGATTGTTCCTCGAAGCCGAAAATTCAATTCGCGACCTTTTACGCTTCGATTCCTATCCCCGATTTCTGAAATCGGCCCTGTACAAACAAATCCAATCGGTAAAATATCCCCAAATGAGTTCTTACGAGCGTCAGGAGGCCGTTTATCAAATAATTGAGCGGCGACAAGCCCATGTGGCAACCACCGACCTAATGATTCGAAAAAAGACCAAACGGCGACAAT
>SCLG01000522.1:65600-93300 GCA_004367875.1 Oikopleura albicans | reverse complement strand
ACATTACACTATCTAGTACAGTCCTTACTTTCAATATGAAATTTTTGATTCTCGAAAATATCGTCCGTATTGGAGTGAATTGTCATTAAGTGTCCGACTGTTTCGACTGTTTTAGGGACTTTTCTCATAAAAAGCGTCCGTATTGGAAGCAAGCGTCCGTATTGAGAGTAAAGACTGTATGATAAAAGAAACAAATTCTACAGTATTTTAAGATTTCGTGGCGCATGAAAGGAAAAAAATGTTTCGCTCCTTATTTTTCGTAATTTTTTCGTAAACGCAAAGCGCGCCACAATCTTCATAATGTATTTTTCAGTACCAAACTTCGCGCGATAGTACATTACAAAGATACAAAATTGTGTTATCTCAAAAACTACCTTTGCTTTTGATCGTGAACTTGAGTTGAAACTCCACAAGTCAGAGAATGAAACGACAGCGTACTGTTAGAAGACATTGTGGTAATATGACTCGTGAAAAACTGCTCACTTTTGATAGTTTAAAAGTGTATTACTAGAAGTACACACTCTGTACATTACAGGCTGTAATACACACAGTATTTGAAGGAAAAAGTCTAAAGGACCCGAGTCTTCCTTCTCCGTATTATTTAGAACTTAATATTTTTTCGTATTATCAAAAAATTTGATGAGACCCAGGAACTACACCCTCTACGCTGTTATATTGTCACCCGTTATCTTGCAGATTTTCTCGTTAGCTCCGTTCTCTTGAAAATTTGTATTGGCCAATTTTTTCAGGAATCCCTATCTTTATGTGGTAAGCAAAGCGCTGTTATCTTACAGATGTCCCCGTTCGCTCCGTTCTCTTGCGGATTTTTCTCATGTGAAAATTGCAAGATAACAGCGCAGGGGATGTATTTGATGTTTTTAGTTATAACAATTGGTCAAAACCAATCGAGGAATGGCAATCGTAGTTACCAGAATGGAAAACATCCCGTTTTCCGATATTTCGAGCCCTGTGACTTGATGTAAGATTAAGTCTCAGAAAAATTTGATTAGGAACTTTTAAACATTTCTTGATTCGCCAAACGTCGGACACGTTAGTCCAAAATCGGCCAAAAGCTTCCGTTTATTATATTTTGCTGGGTCAAGCTTATTGATTTTTGATTTGACCTTTTTCAAATTTAGCCGTTTCATAGGAGCGGCCTGAAGCATTGCTTTGACCAATGAGAGAAGTGGGTCATTTTCAACCAAGTCGTATATATCACTAGTACTAGTACTAGTAGATGGATTATTTTGCAGTTGAAAGTTTTTTATTGGCTCACGCAAAAGACAAATTGCGTCTTTTTCTTCAAAAAAACTCATCAAAATTGTAACACCAAGAGCATGAATGTCGGTTTTTTCGGGAATATTTCCGTTGATTATTTTGCCTTTGACTGTTTTTGTATCAAGTGTTTCCGGTGCACAGTACAGTTGGGTCACCCCATTTAGTCCGAAATCAGCTATTTTCGTATTGCCTCCAAAATCGATGAAAATATTGCTCTTTTTAATATCTTGATGAACATATTTTTTCGATTTGATGTGCTGCAAACCTGAAATTACTTCCAGCAGTATTTTCCGCAAATCAGTGAATCTCCATTCTTCATTTTGTGTCCAATCTCGAAGTGTCATTCGGCACAAAGGAGTCGCAATTACAAGATATATATGTTTTTTTCGGTTTATTAGGTCCTCTTTTTCGTTTTTGTCGGTTTTTAGTTGAATCCAAAACTCCTTAATTGGAAGAATATTCCGGTGCTTGAATTTTTCTTGATCAAGGGCTTCTGCACTCAAACCGAGAAATTCAGCTGCCGTTTCGATAACGTTTTCATTTTTACAACATTTTTCGATATATTGGACTGTAATATCGATAACCTTGGCGGCTATTTCTTCCCCATGAAGGACGCCCTTGTAAACTCTACTTGTTCCGCCTTTTTTAAAAATGGTATCCATCGGAATTCGAACTCCGTCATTTTCGGTTCCAATAATAAATTGCCCGAGTTTGTTTGAACATAAACGGTCGCATAACTGGTTACACACAGATGGTCTGGTCAAGAAATAGCCATCGGTGTTAAGATGTTTATAAAAAGATTCATGTGAAGATTTAATCATCACCAATAAGTCTTTAATTTGTTCTTTATACATATTAACAATCCGGGAATTATAGAAACTAATGAGTGGATTCCAACCGTTGCCAAGCAGGTCAGTCAAAAATTTGTTTTTGTCTCCTCGATAAAATAATGCAGATACTATCCAAGGATCAACAAAATAGAGGTCGACAAACCCGTATGACGTTGCCTGGATTGCATACTCCAAGACTTCGGAATACATTTCAAAAGATAAGTTTTTGGTTTTAACATAAGAACAAATAAATGACAATCGGGTCATAATTCTGTATCCTCCTTGTGTAGGATGCGTGAGGATTTGAAAGAATTTATCTTCAGTTAATTTGGTCTTAATCAATCCTAAAAGCCTGAAAACCATTGAAACACTTTTGACGCTGCTTGCTGAATCCGTTAAATCTGGATATTGAAGTGACATTATCATTTCAGCATCATCAGCTGCTGACCATTCGTACTCCTACAAAAAAGTGAGGACCAGTTTTCTGATTTTAAAAGTGGCTCTTACTTTGAGAAACCGAATTTTTTGTCTGGTCTTCTGACTTACATACACCAGATGTATTTTTATCTTCGAAAAGTTTGGGGCTAAATTGAATCAAGATACCGGAAAATAGGGTGTATCAGAGGTCGGCAAAAATAGTAAAAAATGGACTCAAACCACACCTAATGGACCCGGTAGTCTCATTTTTTTCTCCGTTTTCCGATTTTTACGTTTCCGTGTTTCCCCAGTTTTGGTTCTGCAATATTTACCATATTAGATAACAAACAAAACAAATTTTGATGGCTCAAAAGCAGAGCAGAGCCGAGTCAAAAAAGAGTCAAAATTATGCCGAGCCCTGACTATACATTATCATTTTCACGTAAAAATGTAGTTCCAAAATATCGCTTCTTTTTTTTTCAATTTAAAAAAAAAGGAAAAAAAAAATACTATTAGTAATCTTCTACATGTATTAATAATCTTCCCATAATTAAATATAAAATCGAAAATGTTTTCTTACAATTTTGTAGTGTTTTCTATGCCATACTCTTTTCCAAAAAAGAAATCGGATGTAACTAAACATGCGTACCTCAAATAATTCAAATTTATCCCAAAGTTCGAAACATTCATAATCCAGAACACCATAAATGACATCCCTTAAGTTGAACAATCCAATTCTCTCATCTATCCGACGAAGTCTTGAAAAAACATCATGAGAAGCGTTTTTTCCGTTTACAAGTAAATATGTGTCACAATAACCACAATAAATGTCCGATTGAAAGGCACAGTCAACAGTTAACTTATCTGCATTATGTAACGATAATAGGGGAGTATCAATTGATTTTAAAAACTGTCGATCATCTCTATGGTAAGACTTGGCTGTTATATTTTTGAGCTTTTGGTCTCTTTCAGTTTCATTCAAAAATTTCATTTCCAGCAAAAATATAAAACGAAAATTGCAATTTTTGACGAATCATATGTCAAATAAGAGATTAAACATCTCGAATAGTGTATAGAACAAATAAATAGAGAGGTGTTGAATTTTTAAATCTCTCTGAAGTAATTTTTGTCGTAATCTACTGGTAGTTTTGGTAGAAATTATGATAAAGGCGACCCCTCCACAACGAATTTTGGTACCTACTATAAGAAAAAAATGTTTTTTTTGTGAAAATAGGTTTATTATGAGAGATAAATGCCCATTTATGGTAAAAAAAGTTGGTTATTATGGGAAAAAACTTTTTCGGTTACAAAAGTGGCCCCATATTCTGAGGAAGCGGGTCAATGTGGCCTTTATTGTGGTGGCCCTTATTATGAAAGGGATTGCTATTCTCGAATAAAAAATCTCAATGTTTTCGCGCATATTTTGTAAACTTTTGGTTAGTTGTAACTACATTTGGTTAATAGAAATGCAATTTCTACAAATAATTTCATACCTAAAAATTTCGTACCGAAAAAATGAATCTAAAAAGAATGGGAATAAAAGCGTACATTTGTGCACGATCGGAAGCGCAAACGAGATGTTAAATCATTCGTGAAATAAAAAAGTTCCTGTTTAGTATGATGAAATGACGAATCAAGCGTTATATTTATTAGAATAGCTTTGAAGCATAGCATAATTTATATTTGGAGGACATTGTTTGGCTGAGATATAGTTTATTTTTCTTATTAGCATATTGCATTTCTTCCTCTTCGATTTCTTTGGTAGTTTTTCTTTTCACGATCAATAATATGATACCACTGTACCCACTAACCGCGTGATAAATGCTCGAATTATTCGGAAAATTTAGTTCGGTTCCGTTTTCGGTTCTTTGAAGGAGTTTCCACTTTTCAATATTGGTCGAAGGAACCGAATATTTTTCGAGGGTTGTGATTATGATGTGGTTTACGCGGTCATATTCACGGATTTTGATCGTTCGGTAGTTGATCCCGCTGGCCAAAGGGTTCACCCAAAAGAAACAAAAACCATACAGTACAGTCCGTACAAACAAACAAACAACACGGTCCGTACTGGTAGATTTGGTACAAATGGGCAAATTGCATTTTTCTGAGAAAAAAAATTACCGTTACATGTACACTAGTACAGGGGACTCTCGATGTGCGCTCTCTCGATGTGCGCTCTTTCGATGTGCGTTTTTGTACGAAAATTTGTAAATACCTCCCGATGTGCATCTTTTTAGGCCTTTTCATCGGAATTTACCTCTTGATGTACACTTTTCTAGGCCTATGTTTCCAAATAATCTTTATCGATCTGCACTTTTTAAATTTTTACGTCACAAAAAACTTCTGGAAATGGACATCGAGAGACCCCTGACTCTACATGTATTTACTTTTACTTTGAAACAAATCAGTCTAAAATGGCGCACAACCAAGATTTTCTAACTGAACGCAACACAAAAAACGCCCCTGCGGACTTACCCACATTCAGTTATCCGGCAGGTTTTTTTTTCGTGAAACCTGCCGGATAACTGTGTATAAAATGTTTATCGAATTAAATCTAAATTGATTTTGGTGAACCCTAACTGGTGAGTGCGGAGGCCCCGTCCTCAACGGCGACCCTCGCCATGAGGTACTCTGTTGGGGAGTCACCCGTTGATCTCGAATAACGCTGAATTACGGGCGGACTCTTAAGATGGGCCTCCTCGGCACTTGCGCATTCGTCTTCTTTTATCAGATCCAGAGAGTCTTCCTCACTACTGGTAGTACTTTCTGTTTTGTCCTGATCGTTGAGCAACGTCGAAAAACTATGCTCCATGACGTTGCCGGCAAGTTTACTATTAAAAGGCTCGATCTCAGCATGGGGGTCGGACTCCGCCATTTGACTCAACTCGAACCCTTGCTGTTCCGTCAAAGGCTTAAAATTAAAGGTAAAAATGCGGCATCGGGGGCTTTTAAAGAAAACGTTCTGAAACGAGTACTGTGGGAAAAATTGGCAACGGAGAAAACTTTTTTCGAAAGTATTTCCAAGAAAATTTTGTTTGTATTTTCTTGAAAAAACGTATTCTCCGAAAGACCGCGGTGCCAGAAAACTTTCAGAAAAAAAGTTATTGTTTATTTAAAGACAAAATTGAAAAAATATTTGAATGAGGTTTTCGGAAACTATTCCGGAAGTTATAAGGTCCGGTTATAAGGTCACGGTAAAAAACTTATCACAATGACGAATTTTCAAGAAAATAAATTGACCTAATAATCACTAATTTTCTGTAAAAGACATTATTCTACTCACAATTGGTTAGAGTTACTCAAGAATAAAAAAAAGCGTAACTCCTAGCAATAAGCTGCTTACTGTAAGCATGAAATATAAAATCAGCCAATTAAAATTGTGTAAGGAAGTGAAACTATTGACTAAATCGGTAATATTTGATGTCAAAGCTAATTCATACCCAATTTTAGACATCGGAAGGTAGGAAAATTATCTAATCCAATTGGCCCTCGGAAATTTTTAAGAGTTTGAAATAACGTTGTGAAAACCAAATCATAACGGCCCCCATCGTAACCATTTTACTCAAATCGTAACGATAATTAGGCTTGCAAAAACAAAACTAAATTCTTATCTATAATCAGGGGTCTCTAGACGAGCATTTTCGAATTCCGAATAACGTGCACATCTAGGGAGATGTGCCCATTTTGAGATTCTACAATGCGTTGATTTAATTTTTTTAACCATAATTCGATAGTGCGTGGATTGAACGTCTTAGTTGAATTTAAGCTTTTTGTTTGTAAATTTTGCATGCAATTTGTAAAATGACTAAATTAGGTAGGGCATAGGCGTGAACGTTAAAGCAAATTTATTGTTTAGTTATCTTAACAAAATTGAGCAGGTCGTGTACATGACATTTTTAGGTTATGAACACAAGTTTAATGATTAAAACGTTGAATTGACGATAAAACTTGAAATATATAAAACGGGACAAATGCTATTAAGTATCAAAGCATAAATGTTAGTTTGAAATAACTGAGGTTGATGAGTATTAATTTAATGATATTTGGTGTGAAAACTAATTGACTCATGAGGAGACGTGGCTTCAAAATAACCAAATACGACGTTATTATTACGTAATCCAATGGGACCATCAATTTCGTGACATATCACCTTGAGGCTGAAAAGTTACTTTTTTATCATTAAAAAAAATTTTTTTTTGAACTTTAAATTGCTTATTACTAATACTCATCACGAAAATAATAATTAATATAAAATAATAACTTTTCTGTATTTTCGTTATAGAATTGATAGCTATATGTTTATTTTAAATAAACTAATTAATAATAAAAGTGAACATTAAAAACAATCGGTTTGAAAATAATCGACGATATTTTATCGTACTCATCTGATTCGTCATTTTATCAAACAACAAATATCTACAGGGGAGTCCGCCAATAAAGGTCGTTTTTCGAAGCACGAAACCGGCCCTTCTGTATAAATTGTTCTGATTCGTCAATTTTGCCAAATCAAACACGTACCTTAGAGTTTTCAAATAAGGGTCTTTATTTGGTGAAGGGTACTTTCGCGACCATTTTTGGTCGCGAAAAAAAAACATTTATGAGTTCTTTCGCGACCACACCATTTGGTCACAAATTGTTGTTCAAAATATGGTTTCGCGACCACATGGTCGCGAAATGGTGTTTTAATCAAGCTTTCGTGACAATTTTTTTTTCTACTTAAAAACAGTCGTCGCGAAACCATATTTTGAACAACAAGTCGCGACCAAATGGTGGGGTCGCGAAAGTACTCATAAACAGGGTTTTTTCGCGACCACGAATGGTCGCCTTTATTTGCGGGGCTTTATTTGGTGACCCCTGTAGATGGCCTTGGCAAGATATTATGAAGAAATCTAAGTTGGAAAATATCAAAAAAGGAACCAGTATTAATAGGTATCAAATAAATACCGGGGTTTTGAAATTGGGAAGTGAAGTTGGTGATATTTGGTGTGAAAACTAACCTGTACAAAGGATACCCAAGTAATGAACATCCCGCTGACAGTCGTGCCACGTAAGATTGTATTTTCATTACAATTACTCTGAAGCGCCGAAATCATACGCAAAAGTTCATACTCTTTTCGCCGCTTTTCGAAGTTGATGAGCCGTCCGCCCTCAATCCGATCTCATATGCCGTCAGCATTCACAAATCCAAATGACATTTTTTTTCGATGCCTAGTAAATTGCACCATATAAAAGAGGCCCTAAATAGCACACACGTTGGCGGTGGTGCTGGCCATGAGCGGAAATGTCCGAAATGACACCCGCAATATTTCGAAATTATTTAATCCAAGATACAGTCCTAAAACGGCTCATTGATTCACCGAAATCAAAACAAAATTAACTCCCAAGGGGAAACTTGTGACTTTTTGTCCTTGAGGGCCTTTTTTACCACAATTTAATGTGTAAGGCGGGTCGTTCTGGTGAAATGTTCCCTCTGGGAATTAAATTTTTGAACGCTTGAATTTTGGAAAACCAAAGTTAAAACATAACAGTTTTAGTCTACAATGTAGGCTCTACACCATGGGCGCTGTTATGTTTCAGCCTGTTCTTTTTTTAATTTGCCCTTGGGCGCTGTTATCTTTCACTTTTTTTGCCCACGCACTATACCATTATTTTTTTTTAATTCCAAAAAATATGACAACCTATTATCTTTTTGGATATTTTGGATATTTTAGACAACGGCGCGCCTGTTCGGGTCCGGACCTTCGGTATATGGAATTTAATTTTTGTGGCACCGTAGTCTTTCAGAGAAAAACTTTTTCGCGTAATATACGAATAATATTTTTCTGTAAACTACGATGTCCTTTATAGTAATGGCATTTTAATTGCAATTCCGTTCAGGAGTTAAGTTTTGTGAACCCGACGGTACCTGAATACGCAGCGTCAATCATCATGAGATCGGTTAAAAAGTGGCCAAGATAAGGTATTGACGTCGGGATGTTGTTCTCTTCTTTGGAGACGGACTGTATTTGAACAAATAAGTGCATAGTGCTCGCGTCTATACACGACCATGTCCGTTTTAAACGGTGGATTCCATGTGTCTAATTTTTGGCTTTAAGAAATTCAATTTATTTTTGGGATTTTTGGCATAAAATTGGACTTTTTTTCTGGTTTTTCACATTAACTTCCTTTGGCACTAGGAAATTCAAATTTTGAAAACCGGGTTTCAATAATGTTTAACCCATTCGGACCCGACTAACCATTTTCCCTTTTTCATTTCAAGGCTTATTATTAATAAGCATGGTACAAATTTCCCCATACGAGTTAAATTGTTTAGTAGTTCCTATAAAATACAACTAATAGTGCTAAACATAATAAAACATTTTGAAGATTAACTTCTCAAGATAAATCCAGCCAAAAAAATTTTTAGTTCCAATATTCACAATATTCGTGTCGTTTTTGGAGACCAAGGGTTAAAAAAATTTCCATAAAAAACATTATTTTTTTTAATTCAAAGTACAATCTTAGTATTTACAATTATTCATGACCAACTTTTTCTATGAAACAGATTGCCCCGCGCCTACATGATGACTGGCGCCTGAGAGTTAAATATGGCAAAAAATTGGGGCAAAAATGTGTGAAGCCATTGAACCTGCAGTCCCGAAATAATCGCCCGAAGCGACGAATAGTCCTTAATCTTGAGACATTCGTTCGCCACAAAAATCCACTTTTCGATGGATTTGGAGCGTTGAGTCATTGACAAACAAGGCGAAAGAACTGTTGATAAAACCAAGTAAACAACCTTGTTGAACTGACGGACGGTAGCCTGAAATAATTGATTTTACGCAAAATATTGACACTAAACCACTTCGCTCAACAAAAAATAGTAAATAAAATAGTACAACAAAACGTTGAGGCGTACGCTTACAGCGTAACTTTTTTGTCAAAAGGATTATACACCACCTGCGCCCTTATGTTGCCACCTATTATCTGGCCGGAATTTTGGCCGATAATTTCCCAGACGGTCCGCCTACGCCCTGCGCCATTATCTGGCCATTATTAAGTAACAAAATGTTTTTTTGGTCAAAATATTGTCAAGATAACAGCGCTGGTGGTGTATATCATTATTATAAGTATTTATAATTTGCAGAAATTTTCAATTTATGTCGATTTTTACTTTAATTTTTTTTTCATAAACTGATTTGTTTATACGTTGTTAATAACAATTTGGGTTCATTTTTTCGAGGAGGTTTTTCAAAAAGCTAGAACTTGGTTAATAAAAATTGATATCAAAGTTTAAAAATTTTAAATTTCTTTACTAAAAATTTATACAAATTTATTTTTTTATAGACTATTTGAAATAGTGGTCGTTTTTCGCCTACGCACTACCCGCTAAAAGTAACACTATTTGCTTACAGTAATATTTATCTTTCCGTTTTGGCGTTACTTAAAAGCAGGTAGGTGGTGTATTCTAAATGTTGAGGTATTAAAAAGTTCCGACTTCAGCATTAATCATTCAACTAATAATTATTGATAATTTTCCCTAAAACAATATCCCCCATTTTTTTTCTGTTTTGAACCCACTTGTGAGTGCGATTAATTACGGCATTAACCGGGTAATAATTGTTCATTAGTGGTTGGTTATTATTTGCTATTTACTGTCTGTGACGAATAAACACGTTGAAAACGGTTGCGCAATTTTCGGAATTATTACGCGGTTAATATAATGATCTTTTTTCGGAAAAAAAAACGGCCGAAAAATTCCATTTAGAAGGCCATCATATAAAAACCGTATTGATAAAGTTTGTACGAATAGTGTAAAATGGATTTTCGGACAAAAACTATGGTGTTTTTTGAAACTTTTTTTGGTACACAATAAGGGTACCAATTTTGAAGCAAAAAGGCAACATGTGGATGAGTAGGAAAAAAATTACTATTTCAGTTTTGCAAAAATAATTGTAACGCTGGGTTTTCGTCCAACAAAAAAAAATTAGCCAAATGTGGAAGTAATCTACCTTTGGTAAAAAATATGATTTAAAATTCTCAAATATTTCGGGTTAACCCTCGAACACTTATTGTGGAATGTTGTCCATACCGGTCTATTACAACTAAATGTTCCAACTATGATTCATACGGTTAAACTTTTCAATATTTGCAGCTATTGTAAAAAATAAATGAAACTAGTAAGCAAAAAATAGTCAATTGTGCCGAGCCCTGACTACAGCCCTGTAGTAGTATTTTAAAACATTTGATTTTTTATGTGTCACACCTTCTCAAAATATGCCACTTATTTAAAAAATCATTAATACCGAACAAATTTCATTTTAGAGCATCTTTTTAAACGTTTAAGTGGTGGGTTAAAAAAGTTAAACTTAATTTGTATCTTCTACATAGAACAAAATTACCAGAAATTGACAAGATGGCCCTAATGTTATCAAATGAAACCCCCCCCCCACAGTAAAACAAGGTTAAATTAACGTTATTGGTTAAGCTGTCGAAAAATGCACAGTGATCATTTTTGTGATACTTCGTCAGTTATCGTCTACGATTTCGGTGAAAACTTTTCTGGAAGAAAACGGTTTTCGGGGAAATTCACCGAAAAATTTTTATGACCGAAAACTGTTTTTTTGTCATACAGCTAGGGTTCTCGATTTCCGAAAAACGTGCACATCTAGAAGAATATGCACATCTAATAAAATATGCACATCTAGAAAAATATGCACATCTAAAGAGATATGCACATCTAGAGAGAGATGCGCATCTAGAGAGAGATGCACATCTAGAGAGACCTTGCTAGAGACACATTGCCTGACAGAGACCACAAATCTAGTAAAATTTCATCAAAAAAAAAAAACGTTTTCTTCGTTGAGTGTTTTCTACGAAAAACATAAAATTCCACGAAGAACGTTTTCTTCCAAAAAATTTACTAAATAATATTGGTTTCACCTTTATTTCTAAGTTATAGTTTTGGTAAATGTGTCCTAATTTTAAAATGGTTTGCATTTAAACGTTATCATTAACGAGTTATTATTTTTCTAAAATCCAAACGAAGAGCCCCTAATTACTAGGGCCTAATGGGTTATAATTTTGTTAATCGTGTTGGTGTTTCTATTTGTTAAAAACCGCACTTCTCCGGTCGAGTGATGACGCCTAAATCGCACCAAACCCGCCACGCTCTCGTGTTGTTGTTTTTTGTTATTTTTATTTCGACACAACCAGTATGATGTCAGTTGTAACAATTACAATGTAATCTGACTAGTTACGGCGTCTTTAACAAGTTTCACGACTTTGGCGACCGCAAAAAGCGCCTCGCGATGCCAAAAAACGTGGCTCGATGGGCATTTGTTCACGCCGTGCGGTCACCGACAAGTTAAAGTAGACAAATATTATTAATTAGTCGAAACAAAATATAAAAACAGACCAAAAACTCTTAAAGAAGGCGCCAAGACTGTCAATTGATGCATAATAAAAAGTTTAAAAGATTTGAAAATTTACACAACGTAGAATCAGAAATTCAAGAAAAAAAATCGTGGAATTTCCTCGTTAAACATGTTTAGTGAAAATCCCCGTTCTCCGAAATAATTTTTTTATTACTTTTAATTCGAATAATATTCTTTTGAAAAAATATTTTGTTCGAAAAATGAAAAATGGGTTAAGAAGGAGGAACTGCTTGAATATTAATTTTAAAAATTCCTCTCAAAAAAAACATTTTTGAAAATACTTTGAAAAACTTTTTTTTGGAAAAATGCTTTTTTTTAATAAGGTCTTATGGAAAATTGCAGCGTCCTGGAATCCGTAACAAAATCAAGAACACACCCTACCAAAGCTAGTATTAAAATGAATAGGAGGAAAAAGAAGCAAACCAATCAGAGCAACCCTTCGCTTCACGTGACACAATTACTAGGGCCTTCACTCAATACACAAATAAAGCAAAATATTCAATTCGTTTTATAATATGATTTTAAGGAACTTTTCAATAATTATTAATGAGTTTTTAAAATTATTTTGACGAGATTATTTTTTGTATACATATCTATTCCAAACAATATTTTTTTTTCAAAATTTCGGTTTCAAAATTTTTTTTCTCAAATTTTTGTTGTAAAATTTAAATTTCATAATTTTTCGTTATCAAAAATCATTATTACACGTGTATTTTATAAAGAAACTTTGATTAAAATTTCTCATTCCGACTGTTAGAATTTCCCACTGTTTTTTCTTCTATGCGAAATATTATTAGTTATCTGAAAATAAACAACAAAGTTGAGTTAGGCTAAACAATGTAAACTTGTGTTTACAAACTTGGCCGAGATTGGGTTGATTCGGAGTCTTCAATGCCCGATTTCGTTGGATTATTTATTCATCAGATCATGAGATATCATGACCGGTTTCCGCAGAGGGGCTAATTAACCCATAAAGTCCATGTAGTGTAATCCGGTTACAAATTTGGCGCAAAATGAATTTGGACCAACATTGAGCCGGATATACATGTGCTGTCTAAAATAAGGGCAGCCAGTTGTCAAAATTAAATATCGAAAACAAAGTGGCTTTGGGCTGTTTACGCATTTTGTTATTGTTAAGTAGGTCAGTAATTATTAACTCATTAGGTCAGGAGCCTCGTTTATTCTGGCGCATATTTTTCAAATCTAGACTAAAATGGCTAAGAACTTGCATCTGGTGAATAAAATGTGTTTTACTAATTATTTTCCATCCACTTCTCGTTATAATAAAGTAACACGCGCACTCTGGCGTGGAGTTTTTACGAAATAAGAATAAAGCATCTTGAATTTTCGCGAAAAAAGTAGCGGAAACTGATTTTTTTTTTGAACTTTTGCTTTAATGGATATTTCATGATTACTAATTTAACGATTTTTAATAACTTTTCAGTGATAATTTGATGATAAGTGTTAACTTAACTCGCAACTCCTTTTTCGCACTAAACTCGCAACTCCTTTTTCGCACTAAACTCGCAACTTCTTTTTTCGCACTAAACTCGCAACTCCTTTTTTCGCACTAAACTCGCAACTCCTTTTTTCGCACTAACCCGCAACTCCTTTTTTCGCACTAAACTCGCAACTCTTTTTTTCGCACTAAACTCGCCACTCCTTTTTTCGCACTAAACTCGCAACTTCTTTTTTTTGCCTCGTTCGATGGTTTAAATTTTTCGCGTAAATTCGAAAAAAAGTGCATCCGAAATGTTTAAGACTACTAAAAGGTTATTAAAATAGCCTTGTTGCAACTTTGAAGGCTTGGGTGGCGAGCTGAAAGTCATGGGTCGCGAGTTGAATTCTTCAAGTTGCGAGTTTTTTATCTAGCATATTTTTAAGAACTTTGTTTTAGTTTTGATATATTTTTAGAAGTCGAAAACGTTTTATAATGTTTTTTGGGATCCCTTCATTTTAATTTAGTTTGCATACAACCGTAATAGATCTCAAATTCTTTCGATAAAAAAATCGGCACGTTTTTCAAAGCGGATGCGGATAATTAATAGCGGTTCGAAGTTATAATATCCCCCGCACGGTTGCATAATTGACCGCATCAATCGCATTTACACAAGATTTAGCGAAAGAAACATCGGATAATTGTGGGAGAAAAAAAATGAATGATTTAAATTAAATGTCAAATTAACCCGTAACCATAAGGTAAAAATGTATAAACCTTAACTGTTGAGATTTCGGAGCCACTGCCGCGTCTGGACCACACTGATCCCAAGCATTGCCATGGTATGACCTGTTCAAATAAAACGCGATCGATTGCGAGGAGTGAAATTGCGATTTCATTGGTTGTCAAGGTTAGGGTTGACCAGCAAAAATATCAATCACAAAATAAGTAATAATTTATTACTAATTGAGGTACGTTTTAAATACTGCAAAACATTAAAGCGTGAGTGATGAAACATTAAAATTTATGCGGTAATATCTCGGAAGTTTCAAAAAAATTGTCATAAAATTTCGTTAATACATTTCTACAAGGGGGACTTGATAAGGGAGGGATCGCAAATTTCAAAAGGCGTCGCTTATTAAGTCGATGTCCCGTATTTGGCGGTTTTCGTCCCTTATTTGGACCAGTTTTTCTATTGTGATATAAAAAAGCGTCCGTTATTTAGCACCTTCGTCCCTTATTTGTTCACAAAATTTGGAGATATAATATTTATTTCAGTTGTTTAACGCATATCTTGACACCTCATAACTTTACATCACATATCTTGACAAACTTATTTTAACAGATTGATAATGCAAATGGCCTATTTTTATCCCTTATCGTTAAAAATTTCTAATATACTGAGGGATGTCCCCTTATGTGAGTGTCAAGGTATGAGCTAAACAATTATACTTTTTTTAAGGTTGTCAACCCTAGTCAAGCGATTGAGAAACAGTTCTGCAGCTTTGCCATTAATTGAGGTTCGATCGATTTCGTCTTGAATAAAGGAGTTGAGGTGTATTTCGGATGGATTTTTCATAAGTCGTTCTTTTTCATTGCGCCGCAAATCCTTGGCTTGGTTCAGGATTTTCTTTGTGCGAAGTTCAAGGTCATGTGCGTGGGGTCGATTACGCTTACAGAACTAAGTAAATAATTAGAAATAATGTACAGTCAAGGGTCTTTTAATGGGCATTTCTTCTTTTAAGGGACATTCTTGGGCAAAATTCAAGAAATTTTTTAAGATAATTTTTCTTTTTGGCAATTTGACTTCGTTCTAGTGCAAAAATCGAATAAAAATTACAAAAAAGGTTTAAAATAATTATACACTACCTAATCAGTTATAGGCCAACTGTCAGTGCTTAAAAAAGTGGTAAGGTGAGCCAATTTTTGGTAAGATAATTGGAAACCTCGATACTGTTTGGTGAAAAAAGTGGTACGATAACCAAAATTCGGCCAGATAACTGGTGAGGTTGTGTATTCTAGAGATTCCGGTAAAATCTCGTCTAAAACTTGAGTTAAAATATGAATTCGGGAAAAACATGGAATTCAATTCCGGATAAAACTCGGGTAAGACTAGTGTCAAAATTTAAAATTCGGGTAAAAACACGGATTGGAATCGGGTTGGACAACGATAATTCGACTGAGTAACCCGAAACGGTTTGGTTACCCGAGTTTTACCCAAAACCGGTAATCACGGATAAGTTACCCGAGTTTTATCCGCGGAATCGGAATCGAAATCGGGTTGGACAAAAAATAAAAAATGCCGAACTCTGTTTATATATAACAAAAAATCTGCATTCATATAGAAAAACAAACATAGATCGGCACATTTAATTTTTTTTCTTACCCGACCCGAGTGTTTACCCGCGGGTAAAAACGGGTAAAAAAGTCGGGTAATACCCGAGTCCAAAAACGAGGTCGGGTAAAAAAATCGGGTAATACCCGAGCATATTTTCCCAATAGTTCTAATTGGGATTTCTCTTTAGATTTGCCGGTCACAAATCAAACGTGTTGCTAAATTATCAAAATAACTTATTTTTTGTATTACATAAATGGTTATGGTTTTTGCGCCAAATAGTTAAGTGCTTGAGCTTTTGCACATTTAAGGTGGTCTAGGTTTGACTTACTGCTAAGCTGCGTTTTATAAGTTGGCGACATTTTTTGTTTTTGATTTGATTCCAGTCTTCCGGATGTCGCTTCATCCACTCTTCCACCGCCCGTAATATTGATGCTATTTTAAAGGATAACACACTAAATCACACACTTTCTAACCATAATTCCGATTTTCTGTCACAACTCAGCCGTTTCCGACTTCGTCTTTAAAAAAATAATAAGACTAAATTTGACCCGTTTGCTATAAAAATTGTAATTACACTCATTTGCCGTTATTTTGGCGGATAAATGTTGCATTTTCCCAAGTCGTGCTCCAATTTTTCATTATTTTTATTTGAAAAAACTGCTCACTCCGCCTACGTCATTTAATGAGAAGTTACGAATAATTAAATGTCACCGTGGGAAAATTTATAGAAAAAACCCAAAAGTTTTATGGAAAATTCTCAGGCGTTTAGGAAAATTTCCCTGAAATTTATAGGAAATACCTATCACTTTCGAGACATCAATATTTAATCGCCTACGCACGGCGCTCTAAAGTTTCATATTATTAATGGTTCATTTTCCCGGCACGGGCTATGTTTTACTTTCTGGAAAAAAACAAAATATTTCCGCCTACGCTCTATACTCTAAATTACATTATGTAAAAGAGTGGTCGCCATTTTTACCATATTGAACCCTATTGAACCCTACTGGCCATAATTTTTTTAGGGTAGGGTCCACCTTTTCCCCGGGTCCAGTAGGGCCAACTTCAGTCCAATTCAGGCCCATTAAGTGTGGTTTAGGTCCAAATTTTCTTCACCATTTGCCGACCAGAAATAATTTCATAAATTGAACGATTTTCGAACGTTTTTCAAAATTTCCTGTCATGTCGCAAAAAAAAAATAAAAGTTTCTAGAATCTCGAAGTCACGGATTTTAGCCTGAAAACGACGTATTCCTAACTGACGTGGAAAATTTTGTTTAAAAAATGACCCACGGCCAGCGAGTTAATTGAAGTTCCACAAAAGACAAAATATTGAAAGCGGCCTAATAAGACATAATTTGTTTTTTCTCTTAATTATTGAACTTAAGCCGTTATTAACCAGCCATTTAGACACAATATTATGTTTTTTAGAAAATTGGTTTTCTACCGCTGTCAGTTGGTGACACCCTTGAATGAATAAATTACATAAAATATGTTCTGGAGTGAGAACTACACGAGACCGCAGAATTTTTTCTGCTAGTTTGCAAAAAAAAGACAAATTGTTGGAATTTAAAAAGTTTCTTACCTTTAACCTCTAAAAACATGTGTTAAAAAGTTGTCCGATCACATAGCACTAAAATAGTCACAGAAACTAATTAGTTACTTATAACTGTTAAAGGCGGCCATAAGGTCATTTAAGCATGAATTCGTTGCCTAATTAACGAAATAAAAACAAGTGAAGCGTTGCCTAATCGCAGCGATCACTAGCAAGTAACAAAATAACTTTGTTTTTTTTCATTACAACATTGGTGAGAATTCGGTCCAGTATTGGCCAAACTTGAAAATAAAATGTTTTAAAATTCGATAATTCATCCGTTTTTGCTGAGCTTTATCGCCATTGGCCAAACCACTCACTTTTTTCTTTTGTTAATTGGGCAACGAATTCATGCTTTGATGAGTTTATACCTTGACACTTTTTGCACAAATACTAGGTAAAAGTCGTAATTTTTTTGAACAATTTTTTTTAAACAAAGTGCTAAAAATTCAACGGTCAATTTAGTTACTAAAGTAATACTTAATGGTCTATAATGTCTTCCTGGGGGTTTCTTAAATGGATGAGAGACCTTAAAAGGATAAGAGACCTTTATTTACCGACCTATTGTAAAAAAATACAAAGAACTAAAAAATAAATAATACATGTTTGTAACAGAAAATTGGTATAGTCTAAATCCCGAAATTATATACTAGTAGGAATTAAATAAATACAAAACTAGCGAGTTTTAGAAAATGTCTCACAACGGAGGACCCTAATTATTTTTGAAATAAAAATGCAGTGCATTCAATTTTTTCCGACAAAAATAATTGATTTATTTAGTTTAAAAAAGTCATCAAAGTGTCACTTTCTCGACCAGCGTAAAATCATAACGTTTTGATTGAGAATATCAAAAGAAAAATATTATAAAAGCACTTTGAGAAGAAGAGCGGAGAAGAAGTGGGAGATTGATGAGAGTTAAGCCAATTTTCTTCAGATTTAGAAAGATTCAGAAAAAAAAATGGACTCGAGCGGCGTAATGTTGCATTAGAAAAAACAATAAACGTGAAATTTTTAGGTAATTTTAAAATAATTTTACTTTCACAAATACGATCTCATTTTTTCAGAACATAAATTTTTTGGACAATTTTACCGAACTTTTGTCTCCAAATAACATTTTATTGGAAAAAAATATTAAACCATGCCCATAGACAGTGCCAAACGGCACTGTTTTTGTTTATTTCGGTGATAGCTCGAAATCAATAAGAGTTATCTTCGATTCAGTTATGGTATTCGGTTGATATAACTATCACAATTATTTTTTGTTAAAGATTAGTTAAATATAACGGTTCATCGGTGTTCAAACTTTTATACATCTTATAATACACAAAATGACCGTGTCTAACAATTCCAATAAGTATATTAGAGCCGGCTCATCATTTTTAATAGATTTGTTGGAATAATTAGACAAGATCTGATACTGAAGTTCCAACGGAGGTGCAATTGTTACGCCAAATTTAATAAATCGTTATATAAATTATATACATACAAAGGGAAATTATTTCCGAAAAAAATATTCGAAATTTTAAATTTATGTTCAAAAAAATTATTCGAAATTTATGATTAATTAAAAAAAAAATTTGGAGTCATTTTCGAAAACAATTTGGATTTATTTTCCAAAAAAAAAATTGGATTTCTTTTCGAAAAAAAATTTGGATTTCTTTTCGAAAAAAAAATTCGATGTATTTTCCTTAATAATGTTCAACCGGAAATTTTTTTGTTAAAATTTATTGTATCCCAATACAGCCTGTATCATACAGGGCAGCATAACAAGAAATAAACAGGTAAAAAAGGCTGATAACTCTATGTTAATTGTCTAAAAACCGTCTAAAAACATTTCTATTTGATAATTTTCGGTTTAGAATTTTTCGTGGCGAGAAAATCTTTCCGAATTCCCAGTGTACATAAATGCTTTAGTTGTATAATTCAATAGTTTTGATAATATGAATGGTACGTGAAATCAAAACCCATTTTTTAGATTGCAGAAAAGTACCGTATGTCTCGTCTTAATTTCGCGCGTCAAAGCGGTGCCTGAGTGAGATCAATCATGGCTCCCGACGTGCGCTTTTTTTCGAGATTATCCCGGGTAAAAACTAAATACTCTCTCGTTCAACCTCTAAACCAAAACCTTTTATATGTTAGAAATATCCAATTCTGACCAAATTTTCAAAGTAGATTTTCCATGGTGCTGGTCTGGATTATTCATGTCGACGTTTTCATTTTATTTTTGACATGGCAGAATTTAAAAAAAAAGTCAAATGAATTTTTATTTTTATTACGAAAATCATGCCCATGAATTACGTTATAAACTTTATGTTAAATACTGTATGTGGCATATACTCCCTATCTTATCGAACAACATGCAATTTAGCTAACAGTTATTGTATTTCAATTTTTCCGCCGCGCAATTAAATAGATTCAGTTAGGATTTTTTTTATTCTCCAGAAAAAGCTTAAATTTAACCGAGTAAACCTTTTTTGTTTAAAATTTATTACAAACTGGGAATTTTCCATCATTTAAAATTTAAAAAAACAAAAGTTAAATTCAGTTTAGTTCACAAATTTTAGTATTTTTTGATGTTTCAAGCCACGCGCTACCTAACTGAGTTAACAAAATATACGCGCTGTTTTTTGGATTTTTTTTATTTAACGGTATTTAGTGTAACGATATTAAGTGTAACGATATTTAGTGTAACTATATATGAAGTAACGATAAAGGTTATAACTATTTTGACCGTAAAGATTATTAAATTTACGATTTTGAGTTACACGACTTTGAGTTATTCAAAATAACGATAAAAGTTATAACTATTTTGACCGTAACTATTCTTAATTTTACGATTTTGCGTTATACGACTTTGAGTTTTTCAAAGTAACGATGTTTTTGTAAAGACTTCAAGTGTAAAAAATTAGATATAACCATTTTGGTTGTCAACTATTCAATCAACTGGCTCGATCTTGTTCGTAACTACTTATTATCAGACAAACTCCTTATACTTTTTAATTCTTCGAATTAAGTTCCTTGCGTACTTTTAAGATTTAAACCAAAAAACGGTGCAACTTAAAAAAAACTCACTTTTGTTTGTTTTACATTTAAAGTCTTGTAAATAAGTTCCGATTTCACTAAGCTCTAACATTATAATGTAGCCATTAACATGTGTATTGCTGCGGCTTCGAAACTCTAATGAATTGTTATTTTCAAGAAAACATTGCAAAAAGTCTCGTCAAAAAAATGATAACTTACCGTGCTTTCTAACATACTACGGGATTGGTTATATAAAACCGAAACGTTTCTCAAGAAAAAAAAATCATAATTATTGTTTGAATATGGTCAGGCATTCTTGATGACGTATGTATGCTAGGAATAAATAAATATGCACTTGAGGGTCATTTGAGGTCACATAAAATAAACCCTCAGAGTCATTTTGAGCATTGTGACATACTGAATTACGAAACAGAATCGTTACGGTCAAATAAGTTTTATCGTTACTGTTATCGTTACTTTATATAGTTACACTAAATATCGTTACACTTAATACCGGTACATTGAATATCGTTTCATTAAATATCGTTATACTTAATATCGTTACACTGAATATCGTTACAATAAATAGTGTTACACCAAAAATCGTTACGCTCAAAATAATAAAAGTCTTAATCGTTACACGCAAACTTGACAAATTTGAAAACAAATTGACGAATTTTTCCTTCGGTTTGCAAGAACCCACGTCTTAAACCAGGTTTAAAAAAAAAAAATTTTCAGGCACATTGCTAAAATAATAACACAAAAATGTTATACCAAAAAATTAACCCATGGAGTATTTTTTATTATTATTAAAAAACCAACCTCCTTATCACCAACCTTATCACCAACCTCCTTATCAAAAAAATCTCAAGAACTTAATTTTTTCCAAAATACTTCTAAATTTCTATGATTTTTGTTTTATGTTTATCCAATATCCTTTGACAGCCTGTTCATCATCAACAATGCGATGTTCAAAACTTTTTTGCATTTTTGGTATATCTAAGTGGTCATATCTCATAAATAGCATATCAAGTACCTGGTAAGGAAGTATAAAAGTTCTATAAGTAGCTAAAAAAATTGATAAAAAATTTTCATCGGAAAACATTGGTGCACATGCTAAATGATCTATGAGTCTTTCAATGCTGCCCGCTTTCAATAATCGAATTTTCTTCGTTTCCCATTGAAGCCCATCGCCCATATTCTTCGTCCGTTGCCGTCGTAAAAGGATTGTATAAAGTAAATCGTTGCTATAATATACCAATATTAAAAAAAAATTGTGCAATATTTCAAAGTTATATTTCAATCTTTTGTTTGAGAAGATTGGAAAAAAGAATGGAAATAAAAAAAATCATTGCGCTCTCCCTATTAAAAGTAAAGTGAGCAATAGAGGATATCAATAGAGGAGACAAGCCAATCAAATTGCCGCATTTTCAGGTAGGTGTAGAGAATTAGGGTAAACTTACATTTTTTAGATTTATATTTCAATTTATAGTTTCATTTTATAGTTTCATTAAATATTACTTTAAAATAATAATAAAATTAAAAGCCAAATGAAAAAGTTGTCTAATTTTTCTACTTTTTCAAAACATAAATTAATAAATAAATAAATAAAAGATAAAGCGCAGCGTTCCTAAAAACAAATTTTTCCGGAATTTGCCACATCAGCACTGGGGTGTTCGTCAAAAAATAAAAGAAAAACAATCTCAGTAGGGATTGACCGATACAGCACGTAATTGAAAACAGAGATGTTTTTGGCTTTCGTTTCGACTGGCCTTTCTAAATACGTTCACCTTTTATCTTAACAAGTTTTAACAACACATCTACAAACAAACATTCACTTAAAAAAACGTACACTAAAAACTTTAAAATGAACACGTTTGAGAAGATTATTTATTTGAAGGACACAATTATAACTTCACAATTATAACTTCTTCAGTCATCAAATTATTTATTTAATATAAAGCAACTACAGTCCTTAGTTCTAATACGGACGTTTTTGATTATAGAAAACCTCTATTTTAGGTATTTTTTTTCTCAAAAACCGTCCGTTTCGGAATAAACGGTCCGTATTGAGAATAAGTACTATATGCGGAATAAATGTCGCCTCAAATATGACAGCCTGATTTAGGCGAATTCAGAAAATAGACAAACCTAAAAAATTGTTTAAAAATGACAAAAACCTAAAAACGGTAAAAAATTTTCGAAACATTTTCTTCCGTGAAAAATCTATAACAGTGTATGTTTTTTATCAAAAATGAGTTTCTAAAAACGAGTTTCTAATTTTTCCCTGCTTCAGGTTTTCGCCGTTTTCAGATTTTTTATTTGCTTTGTGCTGTTTGCAGGTTTTGCCACTTTCTGTATTCGCCCAAATCAGGCTGCGTCGACCAGTCACATTTTTGAAAAACTGGCCCAAATCAACGCAAGCACAGTCTGTGATAAATATAACTAAACTAAATCTAGGTCAAACTAAGATAACAAAAATAAGCCATAACCACCAAATTTTTCGTGACAGGATGAACTTGAACCAAAACTGACTTAACCCACTACAATCCACTTTTTAATTTTACGTCGAATGGCAAAAACACTTTTTTCGAAAAAAAAAAATGGTGGTTTTGGTTTCGTTCTCTAATATTTGAGACAAACTAGAATGGTAAATTCTGGCCGCTGTAATTATTTCGTTAAAAATTCTAAACTCCCAAAAAACGTTTTCCTTGGAAGTTATTCGACAAAACAAAGTCATTTTGTATATTCAAACTTTTTCTAACGTACGACAAGTGATANGTCAAAACATGATTAAAATGGCAAAAAAGGTAAATATACGGGACCTCATTGTTTCAAGAATTTTAACGGGAAATAATGGACGTCTAGAGTCTCAAAGATGACCTAATATTTTTGAGAATTTGAAAACCACATCCAGTATTATTTGGTTAATCATACCAAAACCAAAATACAGCGGTTAACCGAGCAGATTTCGGAAAACGTTTAAAATTGTGTTTGGTACATGTATTCAAGACGCTGGTGGGATTTTAAATATCAGTCTCGTGCAATACTTACTTTTATTCAGTCCCCACCTTCTTGATGTGCATATTGTGTTACCGAAAAATACGTGCACATCAGGGTTAAATAAGCCATAACCACGAATTTTTCTTTTTTTTTTTGAAAAAAGTAATTTTGCCATTCCACGTAAATTGTGGAAAAGTGGATTAGTTGGCTAATCTGGTTTTGCTTCAAGTTCAACCAGTCACGTGATAAATTAAACGTGCCTTAATTAATGTTTTTCACTTTTATCACGTGACTGGTTAAACTTGAACCAAAACCAAATTAGCCAACTACAATCCACTTTTCAATTTTACGTCGAATTGCCAAATTACTTTTTTTCGAAAAAAAATCGTGGTTATGGATTATTTTTCAATCTCTAACTAGTTCACGTTTAGAAGACTTTTGTATACCAAACATTATCACCAAGGCCATCTGTCTTTTTAATCTCGTATTTACAAACACAGACTTATTAAGGGTCCAAAATTATCAAAAAATGTATGTTATCAAAAAACTATAAACACACGTGGAACGCAGATTACGAAATATTATGTCATATGTGGTAAATGTTTAATACAGGTCATGACTTTCATAAGAACCGGATGAGATTGAAGATCTCGAAAAAAACAATCATCGTCGATAATCCTCACGGATTCGGCGAATTTTTTCGATTTCCATAAAATATGTAGAAAGTACACGTTCGAAGACTGTTTTTATCNAGCTCAAAGTAAAAAAATGCGAAAAATGAGGAAAGGGCTTTTCGCGCGTAGCGCCTCAATACAAAAATAAAAATAGCCTCGATTTGTGAGTGGTCTTTATCAACAGAAAATTAAAATTTATCCTGGGATTATTTTATTTCAGACAATTTAATTTTCAGGAACGTAATAATTATCGCGCTCAAAGTCGTTTCGCTGTACAGCGACGGGGACGGGTTAAGTTACATGAATTTGTCAACTTACGTGGCGTTAATTCACGTAGGTAGGTGGTGTATATATCCTATACGGTATAGGCTAGGGTATAGGCTATACCCTAGTAAAGATAAAATTTATTGAAAAAACGCAACGGGAAAAATTAGACGCGCAAAATTTAACGAAAAATTGTTGCAAACAGTACAAAATGAAATGATTTCTTTTTAGTAACAATTTGCATTTTAAAATAGTTGTCTTCGTCAATTCTTAAAAATCATGTAATTTTCTTGAGCAATTAGAAGTTCTAAATCTAAACGCAAAAAGTCCTTGTAATTGTGCGTTGTTTGACGTTTTTTGGGGGCTCCTTTGATACCAGAAAATTCGCCAACAAATTGTTTTTGATCAAAAGAATTTTAATGTGGTTTTAACTTGCTCAATCTTGTTAAAATTGAATTAAACCTTAATAGAGTGCAGGCGTTTAATTTAGAAAGGTGCTTTAATTAATACTTGATCCTGATTATTTTACGCAATTCATATTCACAATACAATCCTCTTTCCCTTAAAAGCCACCATCAGGTCCCAAAAATTGTGGCCCTCAACCTTTGAACACAGATTTACAACAGTTCCGTCAACGCATCGGTTGGAATTTTGTCCAACCAATGATTCGTAGTGTTCTTACCTACTGATAGTATTATTTAGATGTACGTGGGGGCTGCGGAGAAAAAAAAAAGAAAAAAAGAGTAACGCGATACGGTACTCGATACAGTAAAATATTCATAATAAATTTAATTTATTAATTATACGTAACAAACACATCGTAACAATAATTTAATTAAATCAAAAATTTTCAATTATTTTGATGATTATTTTAATTGTTCTCGATATTTTTTTTTTGTATTTTCAAAAGGTCACTAAAAATAAATAAAAAAAATATCGGAAATTTCTGCAATAGCCATATACAGTCCTTGCGCCCATTTTGGTCGTTATTAGTACCGGTACGGTATTTTTTGTTGCTATAATCAAATCGAGGGTCCTGAATCGAATGAACATACTCTCGAAAGCTCTACGACCATCCTTGGTCACTTTTTGGTCAATTTGACAACAAAAAAACAAATTCACAAACGGTTTTTTTTTTGCAGGTTAGCGGAGCGTTCACTACTTAACAGTTTTGTAAAAATATGACTGAAAAAAATGTGCGTGAAAGCTATTAATTGCAAATAATCTCTTTTTATTAGGTTTCTTAGCTTCAATAAATAACTTATTAATATTCATTACGGAAATAAAATTTTTATTTTTATTTGTTCTCCAACTTTGTAATAGATTACTCTATGTTGGTTTTTACTACCGTTACATTTAATAGATAAAAAAAACCGAACAAAATACGTTTTATATGCTCGGCTGGACAAAATTCCAAAGGATGTGTTTGAAGGTTAAGGGATTGACGGCCTTAAACGGAACTGTTTTTAAATTTGTGTTCAAGGGTTAAGCTGCTAAAAGCCTGTACGGGAGTTAAGATCGGCTAGCTGCTTAAACGTTTTATTGTTTTTATCAGAAAAGTTTTTATTTTCTAAATATATTTTGCGGAAAACAACAGGAATTCCAATTCATATTTTTATGTTTTTTTTGTTGAAAATAAAACCCAATTGGTCCAAACAATGTTAATGACAAAACCATACGTACTATGTATTTTAGCTTGAACATATCCGTAATGTTTGATCTGAACAAGACTTTATTTTTTCTTCAAGAGTTCTTAAAGTAAACCTCCTGTAACTCGTACCCGAATGATGTAATAATGATGCCCCAACCTGATCTCACCTCAACTTCCGCTTAAGCAACTACACCATGCTCGCCGCTTCGACTGTTTTCACACACTAACTATAACAAGACGTCATCGAATCCAGTCCCTGTCGCCGACGAAGTCAACCAAGGGTGGTCGATCAGCAATACCCGACAGACGTGGGATACCTGTGAGACACTATTACCCTGTCATTTACTATGCATACCATCATGAACTTGAAATAAATTCATTCAATTGCAAAAAAACTCTTTGTCAACTCAAATTCCAGTCTATTTTTAAACACTCTAACTAGCCTCTTACTTTTTGTTACAGTCGACTAAAGTTTACTATTTTTTTATTTATTTTTATTTTCAAAATATATAACGATACTCATTCAACCAATTTCTTTGAAAACATTTCGAATTTCTTTTTTAAAGCCTTAAAAATATACCTTATTCTAAATTAAAATTTCTAATACATTGTTTTTGGAATTAACCCTTATTAAAAAATATTATGTCTTCTAGGGGTTAAATATTGAAAAAACGTATTTTCTGGATTAAATACTTTACACGTCTTCGGTGAAATTTATATTATCCGCGTCAAACCTTAATTGTCTCGCGATGCTAATTTTGATTGGCCGCGTCACCATAATACGCGAAAAAACAAAGAAGAATTTCCTCCTTTTTTGTTACGTGGAGAATTAAGTTGGAAGAGCCTCAAGTATTTTAAATTAATTGAAAATAATAATAAATTAATTGAATTAATATAATAAATTATAAATTAATTGATATATTCAAAAATTTATTTTTTATATTCAAAATAACTATCTAACTGCTTAAAATAACAGTGAGATTATCCGGACTACCTGCTTATAGTACGGCGCTGGCGTCTGTAACTGAATTACAAGCAATCCTATTGGCTCCTGCTTCTTTATAGGCGCCTCCTACTGGCTAGCGTCCTTAAGCCACGCAAACAACTCACTGCGCTGCTTGTAATAACAGTTACGCCTACCTGCTTAAAGTACAGTGCGTCCGAGTTGTCGAGTACCGCGCTTTTTCGAAATAACATGTTATGAAAGCTTAAAAACCAAAAAGCGCGGTACTCGACAACTCGGACGTACTGTAAACACAAAAATTGAGTGCGTAGGCGGAAAAACTGACTGTTAAAATTTGTCTGTAGAAGTATCAACAATGACGGGTTCAATGAAACAAGCCTTTTAAATAGTGCACTATGAAAACAAAAACAAAAAATGACCCTTAAATGGATTATGGCCTCTGTAAAAACTTGTGCTTATCGGATTTCGTTTTTTAAGTTCGTTTAATAATTTGTTCACCCTACCCTAAAACGTTTTCTTTTCTGTTTTGGTCTATTTTGGGTATAATCATCAAAAAACGTTTCATTCAACTAATTTTGGTCGCAATTCAGAAAGCAAATTCATATACAGTTGTAAGTCCAACTTGTGGATAAACACTATATGGCCAATAAAAGTTCAAAGGTTCAACACTTTTTTTTACGAAATAAACAGAAAAACACATTTTTTTATGAAATAAATATGAAAATCCGATTTCGGACAGGAAATAGGCGTCGTGGCAACAAATTGGTATATTGACAACGAAAACAGGTTAAACAATAGATTAACTCGTGGCGGGAA